>JACGTP010000564.1:0-26347 GCA_023678845.1 Mischocyttarus mexicanus
GTACAAATAAGTTTCCGCCTTCTAACAAAATATGGCTTTATATTTAACTTATGGTAAAAATTGTCTGATGTAAAATGTCATATTGTAGGGTTGGATATCTCTCGACAACATAATCTTGATATATTAATGATTTTGTATCAGTATTAGATATTTTGTTTCGTTCGAAAATGTCGAGTTTGGAGACAAATAAGCGTCATTTGTGGGAACTTTTGATGAAATTTTTTAATTTAAAGAAATTTGCAGCTAATGCGCATCGATTGCTTGTAAAAGCATATGTCGAGGTTTTCTTAAGTGAAAGATATTGTTATGGATGGATTTTAAAGTTCAAGAACGGGGACTTTGACGTTGAAGACAAAGTACGTAACGGGAGACCGAAAATGTACGAATATGCGGAATTGAAAGCATTATTGGTTGAAGATTCGTGTTAAATGCAAGAAAAACTTGTACTTACATTAGGAGTAACTCAACAAGCAATTTTATATCGGTTAAAGTCATTAAATGCTTAATTTTTTAATAAGAACGGCGAGAACTTATTTGTACACCTAATACGTGTAAGAAAATCAAAATGAATAGAAATAGAAATAAATCGAATGAAATGTTATTCCAAAATGATATTATTTACAAATAATACGTATATATTATTTAACGTTTAAAAAGAATTTGCAATAGAATGGTAATGGCAAGAATGGAAATGAAAGGGTCTTTTTCATAGAGTGTTTGTATCGAATTGGCTAACAAGATCGAAAATGATCGATTTGAAAAACAAAACAAAAAGAAACTCAAAGGATCTCGTATCCATCTCTTAACACATATATATGTTGCCAAACGAGTCTACTAATCGGCTTTACTTCGCCACCAACAAACATTCGTCGACCAAAGTGACTATTTTGGTAGGGCTTTTTGCGTATCCTATCAGATAAGTGTTATTGCTAATTGAGAGGAAAACACCATCTACGGATAATTATCTTCAAATATCTATAAATTACATTGAAAAATTGTACTTCTCTATTAATTAATATTTCATTTGAATAATGAATCAATTTATTTTAAACATATTTCAATTTTTTTTATGATATTATTAAGTTTGTCAAATATGAAATGGAGCAAAAAATGCACGTAACTGAATTGAAATTTGCTTCATTTCATACGTGACAAACTTAATAAATTCTAATTGTAATGTAATATTAATATATTTAAGTAACTTTTATATTTATATATTGGTATATATATTCGTTGATGGTTTTGAAAGTAAAGCATAACAGAAATACGTACCACCACTGGGTTCCAAATTCCTTTTTACGAGCATCGTACACACCAATCGCAGGTACAAATTTTCTATTCTCGATGGGTTTAGGCGAAGGTTCGTTCGGTTAGGTGGAGTTTGGTGGTTGCGGAGGCAAGTGTAAAGGGGTTTTCTATCGAGAAAATTTCGCTCGAGATTTCGTAGAAGGGTTAGGGAGAAGGGGGGAGAGAATCAATCTTCGGTTACAATCGCCTGAGCCGGTAAAATATGGCGCTGGCTTAGCCTTCGATAATCTTTTCGATTATTCGCGATAAAAATCGTGTATTTTTTTTCTTTCTTTCTTTCCTTTTCATTTATTTTTACTTTTTAACGTTGAAACCGGAGAGTTTCTTGGAAGATCTTGGGATGAGAATAAGAGTAGTAAAAAATGAAGAAATTTGTTTAAAAAAAAAAAACAAAAAAAGAAAAGAAAAAGGAAAGTAGAACGGTCGTCTATGTACGTATCATTCGTGTTATTTATCTAAAAAAAAAAAAAAGACATGGAACATAGTTCGTTTTTTAAACGGGCGCCGATTATTCGCGACACCATCATCGTTCTTCCATTATTTCGTAATTTTGTTTTTTTTTTTTTACCAATATGACATTTCATATAATTCGCAATATCTTCTATTTCTCCTCTCTTTAACCTTTTTGAGAGGATAAAAAGGCATTTTAACCTATATCTTTCTTTTTAATATTCAAGAACGAATCATTAGATTAAGATCGCGAATACGAGGGGTTTATGACTGAAACTTACGATCCTCACGCTCCTTCGTTCGTTCGTTCGCTCACTTCCCTTACTTCTCTTACTTGTTTTTCTATTTTTCATTTAGATTCTTTACTTTATTTTTTTTTTTTTAACTTTTTACTCAATTTTTGTTCTTTTCTCTACATTGAGATACGTAAGTAAGTAAGTAAGAGTACACGATCAATCGTCCACTCACCGAACAGCTAATAAATAACATTATAGTCGACCTACATATTGCGTGACCGACTTTTCAATAGGTTGGTCTCATTTTCTTCCTTCCTTTCTTTCTTCCTTTCTTTCTATCTTTCTTTCTTTTATTCTTTCATTCATTGTAACTTCTTCCTTTTCTTCCATCATTTTTATTTTTATTTTTAAACTCTCACAATCAGCCTATTTCACGCGTTGACTACTGAAATCGAACGTCCCTGACTATTTCGGACGATTCCATTCTACGCGAGGCCATCGAAAACTGAGAACGAGTTCAGCAGTATCTTCGTTTATCTCGTGAGAATATCAGATAGAGATAGAGGGAGAGAGAGAGAGAGAGAGGAACGTAAAAGTAAAATAATAAAAATAATAACAAAATAAGCTACGAAATAAGAAGTTCGCGAATAATAATCTCTCGAGAGATAAGAAAAACTAGGAAGTCGAAGAAAGTTTGCGATGAATAAAAAAAGAAAGAAAGAAAGAAAGAAAGTGAAGAAGAAAAAAAAATTGATGGGAAGGGGAATAGAATGTGATTAATGTTTGATTCGTCGAATGGTCCTTTATCTGATTTTACACTTGTATTATTTATAACATTAATAATAATAATCCACCCTGATGTTGGTATTTAAAAACACCAGAAAAGATTTACGCTTATACTGGAATGAAAATGAAAAAATGAAAAAACAAATATATTCCCCGTTTTGATATTTTAGGTGTACAAATAAATTTCCGCCGTTCTTATTAAAAAATTAAGCATTTGATGATTTTAAATGATGTAAAATTGCTTGCTGAGTTACTCCGAATATAAGTGCAAGTTTTTTTTTTGCGTTTGGCACGAATTTTCAACCAATACTGTTTCCAATTCTGCGTATTCGTACATTTTCAGCCTTCCCTTACGTATTTTGTCTTCAACGTCACAGTCTCCGTTCTTGAACTATAAAAATCATTCATGAAAACTTCTCTAACTTAAAAAAGCCTCGAAATATGCTTCCACAAACAATCGATGCTCATCAGATGCAGATTTCTTGAAATAAAATAATTTAATCAAAAGTTCCCGCAAATGATGCTTATTCGGCTCAAAACTCGACACTTTCGAATGAAAAAAAATATCTGTTATTGATACGAAATGACTAATATACCAAGATTATGTTGTCGAGAGATGTCAAATCTTACGATATGACATTTTACATGAAACAATTTTAACCATAATTTAATCATAAAACCCCATACTTTGTTGAACGGCGATAACTTATTTGTACACCTAATATTTTCTATATATTTTTTTTTCTCTCTCGTTTTGTATTTTTACCTTTCTTCCTAAAAATCATTTTTGAAGAAACAGAAGAGCAAAACACGACTGCGTGAAATTCGTTTCCAAACGATGAACAAATATTTGTGCGTATCCTCGCAATCTGTAATTTCTTTTTTTTTTGATACTGTTTGAAAGTTTCGTTTCAACCGTTGTTTCAATTTTTATTCCCCCTCTCCCTCTCTCTCTCTCTTTCTCCATTTTCTTCATTTTTTACTACACTTTGATTATATCACACGCATACCACAAGGAATATTATTTCATAGTTATTCACTCGTTAGAAATGAATAATAAATTTTTCGAATTAATCTCTTCCTCTTTCGTTTCCTTTTTATGTTTTTTTCTTGTTATTTTGTCTTACTCCCTCTTCCACTTAATCCTCCATCCCCAACAACCCTTCTTACGTATTTCGAACGAAAAATCAATTTTACTCGAGTAGCTAAAAACAAAATCGGAATATTTCTTTCATCGATGCCGAGAAAGAAGAAATGATTGAAGAAATACCAAAAGAAGAAGAAGAAGAAGAAGAAAATATATTTTTTTAAAAGAAAAAAAAATTAAACGCGAAAATAAAGAAATGTTTTTTCTCATCTCTTTCTCTCTTTTCTTTTTTTTTTTTAAATGCAAAAACAAAATGGGAATACTTCACGTTTCTCGTACGCTTTTCCCTTCTCTCGAGACTCTTACGTAACGCATTCTCTCTCTCTCTCTCTTTCTTTTTTATTTTTTTAAATAAAGTGATCAAAAACAACAGAAGTCGTCCGCTTTCGAGAGGTAGGAAAAATCGCGAAGAAGGAAGAAGAAGAAAAATGTAGAAAAATAAAACACGTTTAATGTTTTTACTTTCTCTTATTCTTTTTTCTTCCTTCCTTCCTTCCTTCCTTCCTTCCTTCCATTCTTTTTATCCTCGTTTCATGATACTTTCCTATAAACGGAGAAACGGCCGTAGATTTTCTCTATTCACCTTTTTTCCTTTCATTCTTTTACTATCTTTCTCTCATTTTCTTTCTCTCACTTTCTTTCTCTCTGTCTGTTTATCTATGTTTCACTCATTCTCTAATTCTTATTCTTTCTCCCTCATCCTTCTTTCGCACACACACACACACACACACACATACACACACACATACACAAACACACACTAACAAACATTTACACGTTTTCCTTCCGTCGTATTAAATCTTCTTTTTGTGTCTTGTTGAGACACATAATCTCTCAACGATCTGTTATTTCTTCTCACATATCGCATAGGCTCTCATATTCTCATATTTTTTCAACTCTTTTACTATCTTTCTCTCTGTCTTGCTCTCTTTCTCATTCTCTCTCTCTCTCTCTCTCTCTTTTACTCGTCATTCAAACTCACGCATTTTCTCATCCATTTTTTCCTCATATCTCGTATAGTTAAGTATCTATATTTAAATATAATAATTATTATATTATAGTAATTTCTAGACGAACACATATTATATCTCGATAACCTTACTTATTTATTTTCTTCATTATTTCCAATTTTTATTTTTTATTTTTTTTTTAAACTCCCCCCCCCCCGTTTATTTTCGATTCTCTTCCACCTCCTCATCTTCCTCTTTCACCTTTACCTCTTCCTCATCCTTCTCCTCACCCTCCTTCTCATCGAGAAAAACTATCTACCTATACTGTTTATTTTTTTTACTCAAAATGTTTTCTCGTAAAGCCTTTAATTTCCTTATACGCCTGTTTGTGTGTCCATCATCACTTTTCCGTGTCCTTTTTTCCTTCTCTCGTTATTTCTCTCTCTCTCTTTCTCTCTCTCTCTCTCATTCTCACACTCTCGCACACACTCCTTCGTCCTTTCTTTTTTATTTCTTCCTATACTTTTTTTTTTCTTCTCATTTATTCTTCCACCAGATTTTCTAAATCCTTTTCTTCATCACATTTCCATCCTCTTCTTTTTCTTGTTCTTCCTTGTTCTTCTTCCTCTTCATACTTTTTCATCCTCTTCGTTCTCTTCTCACTTTTTTTTCAATGTTCTAACAACATATCCTTTTATTTATTGGCGGGTCTGTCACTTCGTGAGTGCTTCTGTGTATATGGAATGGCATACAATAAATAGTATTCGTATCGTCATCAATCTATCATTACATAAACGTTACTTATTCATTCATCTTTTTTTGTTTTTATTTAAAATGTTATCTTCATCATATTAATCACTATTATTATTATTTCATTATTTGCCCCAACACCCCCACCCCACCACACCCAACCCCACTCCCGATCATCGTTTCTTCTCAATCCTGTTTTTTTTTCTTTTTTTTTTTTTCATTATCTTCGTCCCCGTTCTTTCATTCTTTTCATCATCATCATCATCATCATCATCATCATCATCATCATCATCGCTGCCATTTATATATATAATCGTCATATCACTCTCTACAACCGTTCATAATAATTTTTATTAATTTCTTGTCTTTTTCGATCTAATTTCGATCTTTATTTATCGTAATCGAACATTATCGTTGATCATCGATCATAAAAATCATAATCTTCATTATTAATATCATCAATCATCATCATCATTATCATCATCATTATTATCATCATCATAATCATAATCATCATCATCATCATCATCTTCATCTTCATTATCATCCCATTATCATCATTATTTAATTTAATTTTATTATTTGTTAACTAATATTAATTTCATTATTATTTTATTTTGTTTTTTTTTCATTTATTTATTTATTTATTCAATTAATTAATTAATTATTTATTTATTTAATTTATTATAATTGTATTATTGGTATCATTATTATTAAAGTTAGACATAACGTTAGTTGCCTAATACAGAATAACGACCATCTCCACGGTTCTTCTTACTTAACGCGTACCATCATCATAGTCGCGTTGATAAAGTCCTAACTCGTCTTCGTCCTATAGCTCGCTAACGACTACAAGGTCCTGCCTCGTCCTTTGGCCTTTTTGCGAACACACGGAAGGGGGGAATGGGGATGGATTGATAGAAAGGAGAGAGAGAGAGAGAGAGAGTGAGAGAAATGGATAATTGTCATGGTTGAATCGTGAAAACGATTTTCTCGTCCTCGTGGGTCCTCTCGTTCGTTGGACGAAGACGAGAAGGAGTGGGTTAGGTTCATGGGGATCGTGGTGGGGTAGGGGGAAGGTAGAGGGAGATATAGGAAACACGGTAAGAAATAAAATACGTTCCCCTCGGTTGGCTCTTGCCATGGAACCTAAACTCAAGTAAGAATTATCTTCTTTCCATCTCCAACGACAACGGCCACGACGGGGTTCGAGCTTGTAACGGCGCCGTCTATGGCGAGGTCGACGACGCGATTCCTGTTCCTTCGTCGTCATTTTGTTACTACGGATGATCTCAAGGACAACGTGAACGACGACTACGTGGACAACGACGACGTTGACGACGATCGGTAGGAGTACGATACTTTTTCTACCCCCGTACTCCAGACTACTTTTCTTCTTTCTACGTTTCCTCCAGGAACTCCACCAACAACACCATCGTTTCAACCAAACTTTATACCATTCCCTCTTCTTCTTTTTCCTATTCTTGTTTTCCATCTCCCTCTCTTCTTCTTCTTCCTCCTCCTCCTCATCCTCATCTTCCTCCTTCTCCTCTTTCTTCTTCTTTTTCTTCTTTCCCTCCTTAGCGAAATTATTATTATTATTTTTATTATTATTATTATTATTATTATTATTAATATTATTATTATTAATATTATTATTATTATTATTATTATCATCTTCTTTTTTTTTTTTATTCCTCTTATCCTTCTTATCCAGAGAGATGGTCAACTTGCTATTCCTCGATGACAACGATGAACACCACCATCGAAAACAGGACGAGCCTGAACGAGAACGAGGCCGAATCTCCTCGATCGATCGCATTTTGCCTCCTCTTCCTTCTCTTTCTCTTCCTTCTCCTTCTACTCCTCCACCTCTTCCTCCTCCTCCTCCTCCTTCGTCTTCTTCACTTCCTCCGCTTCCAACGACGACGACGACGACGACAACAACGACGAAGGACGCAAATCCACGACCCGTATACAGGACGCTTCGAATGAGCACGACCATCGTCCTCGAGAAACTCCTCAACAACAGGCACGACCACCAAAAAATTTGGATAATGATCGATGACAGAGAAAGATACGGTAACACGTTAGATGCCGTAACTCGATTCGATGAACTCGATGTCATCGAGCCGACTCCACCGCTGCCGCATAATGATGTACTCTGATGTTGTTGTTGTTGTTGTTGTTGATCGAGCCCAACCATTGGGGAGATTGTCGACGTTGAATCGGATTCGATGTCCTGGCCGTCCGTGGAAACTGGCCATTCTGCTGCTTTCTCCTCACCTATAAATCACAAATGTTTCTTCGTCCAATAATACCTAGCTCGTATCCTTTTAAACTCGATTTTCAACAAATTTTTGACGTATCACGATCCGGAATAATTTATTTCGTTATTTTTAAATTGCAATATAAGAATCAATAATAAAATGTAAATCTTATACAAACAATCGTCCTTTAAATCTTGAAGTTAACTAATTAGTAATTAATTATTAGTTAGTTAGTATATTATTATTATTATTATTTAAAACGGACATCGAGCAAATTACTTTTTTCAAGATTAGATTTTGTGAGTTTTAATACTATTGCAAAACAGTGTTGTCAATAAAATACTTAAAGATTGTTCAAGATTCAAAATATGATTATAAAACGAAAAGAAAATGATGTGATAGGATCATAGAAGAAAAATTCGGACGATTGGTTGGTTAAATTAATGACATATCCACGTGGGTAGATGCAGACGACATCCTACGTACCTGCAGAGTCCGATTGAATAGGTGTAATGTCGCAGTGGGGTGCCGTAGGAGGATCATGTTCTCTACCTATTTTACGTAGCTCTCGACCAGTGCAATTCGCACAGATCCCCAAGCCTACCTCATCCTTGGAGCACACGTGGTAACAGCATTCTCTTTCGTCACTGCTGTGCAGCGCCCTCAGAGCTTGTTCCCCCGTCTCGGGTATGTTCGGGTCTGAAAAGAGGTTTTTTCATCCAACCATATCTTATATTATCTTGCTATCTCAATTCCCATTAAAATTCGTTAAAAACAACATATCCTGCTTTACCCTATATGTTTTTATGCGTATCTATGTACGAATCGAAGATAAAGATATTTACTTTTCATTACGTCCAATTTATTTATTTATTTATTTATTTTTCTTTTTTTTTTTTAAACTTTTTTTTCAATAATATTGAAAAGTTAAGTGATCATAGTCAATGACTTTTTTCTTTCCCCTCTCTTCCCTCATAGGGCGCACTCGAATTGATTTGACGCATTTAAGTGATTTTAAGTGTTCAAAGTGATTTGATTCTATTTTATAACAGGAGGGTGCCAAAAATACTTTTACCCTTTCCCAGTATTTGGAGGAAAATAAATGTAAAGGGATCTCTTTTTTTTTTTTCTTTTTCGTGGAAAAAGGGGTGAAACGACGGGAACTAAAAATACACCGTGTCGAATGAAAAGTAACGAATAACAGTTTTTTTTTCTCTATTTTTTTTTTTTTCTTCTTTTCGAGCGAAAGAGATTCTCCAAGATAATACGTCTCTTGGAGAAAATCAAGGGGTTTGAGATTGATGAAACAACAATACGTGGAATATGATTTTTGTGTTTGAAAATAAATGACGGGGAATAAAAAATGGCGAAGTACCTCTGCAAAGAAAGGTAGGTTCGCCGGCATATTGCGTAGGATACGCAGGGGCACGGTCACCCGGAAGCATATAAGGACAACGTTGTTCCACGGACTGGCAGAGGGACATACACGGTCTTATCCTAGTCCAATCTTTCTCCGAGAAATCCAAGTTCGGCGGTCCGCTGTGATGAAAGTAAGGCACCAGGGCGCTGCACGTCCATATTCTATACACTTCCTGAAAGCAGAAAAAAATAACGACGAGGATGTTAGCTTTATATAGAATATGTTTCTTTTTTAGGTAAGAGCAGTAATATATGAACAGCATATTCAAGTCACGTACAATATCAAAATAATATAGGACCGTGTAACGGCATACTTTCTTTTCAAATTAAACTATCTCATTATGTTTGATTTATATTCACAGTATCTATATTGAAAAGAAGGAAGGTCGTAATTAAAGGACAGCCAAGACAACGTCGGCATTAGTAGCTCTTCCTCTTCCTTCCTTCCTTCCTTCCTTCCTTCTTTCCCATGGGAAAGAAATAAAACCGTCTCTTCTTTCGTCATTTTTCGGGGATATAGAAGCCCCTGGCAAATCAGTCGTCTTCGTAGTAAGGTGGGTCAGTACCTGACCTACATATTCATTAAACCTGCCCACTCTTATATATTATCCAAGAATCAGTTATAATTACACATCGACTTCAGGATAGGACCTTACATCGATGATATTCCAAGATTCTCGAGTTTCCCCCACGACGAGTACTTTTTTTCTCTTTCCTTCGACCCACGCACCCACCGAGATACCTATTACCTACTTTCTGCCTCTCTTTTATTTTTATTTTTTTCTCTTACAGGAAGAACGGTTTATTAAATTTGACCTGTATCATACGTGCATGCTCAGACGATATAAAAGAAGACGAAGAGATAAGAAAGACCGGAATAAAAAGAACGCGAATGAAGAAAAGTTTTCCTACTACCTTGATAAAGCCAACCATTAACTTTCAAGATGATACTCTCAATAATGATCATATATATCCCTGACAATTTTATCATTCGCAAAGAGTCATTTTAAGAAATTAAACAACAAGTTAATCTACTTAATAGATTTGACCAAACTTCATAGCTTTTCTGTTATATCTTTTTGGCAATGATTGACTTCGCTACTTGCCTGTATGTCTAACCAACGATTGACTTTACTACTTCTAGTTTGACTACTACGTTTGACTCCAACTTGACTTGACTTTATTACTTTCCACGTAGGTCTAACCGACGACCGACTTTACTTCTTGCTCCTACGTCTAACCAACGATTGACTTTACTACTTTGCCGATACGTCTGACCGAACAATTGAATTCCATTGCGGAGGTATGTCTAAGAAACGATTGACTGAACTACTTTGCATATATCTACCTCATTACTACTACTGGATAATTAGCTCGACTACTTATTAATCGACATGTCCGACTTATATGAGTTTCTATTATCGGATAGTTAGTTAATTTAAACGTCGACACAGATCCTCATATTTCTCATGAATTCCATCGCTTAATTGACGTGTATCCTTTTATCCATAGTTATCGTATTTCTCGTAAATATGGCACGTTCTATTTTTCTTCTTTTTTTTTTCTTTTCCATCCTATTTTATCTCATTTTATTTTATTTTATTTTATTTATCATCTCTTTCGATACATTTGTAGCCGATAATCGAACGCTCTTTATCGAGGTATCAACCCAATAATCCAGTCCCCTCTCGTATTACTCCTATCACCGACCACGCATATCTACGTAACGTTTTATTCGTACTCCTCTCGTTTCTTCCTTCTTTTTCGTATCGTTTTATTTTATCCTTTCTTCTATTATTTTCTTTTTGTTTTGTTTTTTATTTGTTCCCCCATTCGTTCGCCCTCTCTCCTTTCGTATCACGGTTTACGTTTAATTACCGATCTCGTTTTGTATACGTGTGTTCGGTTCGATAGAACCGAGTATCGTTTGACTCGCAAATCACGAATAAGCGATAAGTTTTGTTTGTAAAGATTTTTTTTTTGTCTTTGTCGGTTAGAGGATGGAGGTGGGGGAAGAGAAAAAGTGAAAGAGGATAAAGATAAGGACGGAAGGTCGAGAGTTAAAGGAGGGGACGGCAAGCATGGATTGGGAATGGGAATTGGAGGAGATGAAAATTCTTTTGACGAACGAAAAAAAAAAACAAAAAAATTGAAGGAAAAGAGAAAGAAAATGTTTGGCGAGGGAAAAACAAAAATCAAACCGTACCCTTTCCAATCGAAAAAAATTACGAACGTTTTACACGGATTTCTGTTTTTTTTTTTTCGTTTTGTGCCACTTAGAACGAAACGAAAACGAAACGAAACGAAACGAAACGAAAAGAAACGAACGAACGAACAGAGTGAAACGATAACGAGAAGAGGCCGCGCGAATTGCGAAAACATAAAAATTTTCTTCCCCTCCCCCTCCCCACCCCCTCTCTCACTCTCTTTTTATTTTCCGTAGGAGTACGCGGAATGTGTGTGCGCGCGCGCGCATGCGCGTACGGCCTACCGTGATATCCTTGTAGTACACGAGGCGTGTACCTGTGATCCCAGTGGGCGTGGGTTATGGATCGTAGGACCTACTAGTAGTACGTATTTTATACAAGCGAAACGAGAGAAACGCTAGAAATATTGCACTTCACACGGTCTAGTTGTTGTATCGCATTGTTCCAAACATCGTTTCTTTTCCTCTACTTTCCTTTTTACTGATTCTTCCCCACTCCTCTCGTCCTCCTAACTCCCCCTTGGTTCCACCTCACCCCCAACCCCCCATCCCCACTCCCATCGACAATCCAACCTCACTGATTTTATCCTCTACTTTTTTTTCGGATTCCCGATTCCCACAGGTTTTTCTTATTCTCTTCGTTCTTTTTCTATCTTTCTCTATTTTCTTTTTATTCCCATTACTGGTACCTCTCTATCTTTCTCTTTCCTAGAACTTTTATTCTATTTTGTAATTCTGTTTTATTTATTTTTTTTTTTCATCAAAATCTTTCTCACGCGAAATAAAATTTATTTATTTTCTATATTCTATATTCTATTTCTATTTCTGTTTCTATTTCTGTTTCTATTTCTGTTTTATAGATTATTTTTACGAACAGGCAGACATATTTGAAAATTTATTTATCAAAAAATGAAAAAAAAAAAAATAGAATAAAAGAAAAATTGCTTTGATATTCACAAAGAGTTTGATAAATTGCTGCTCGAAAAGGGCAACTTTTCTTTCAACCCTCCCATCCTCTTTCTCTCTCTCTTTCTATTTCTTTCTCGTTTTCTTATTCTTAGCAGACTTTTTCTTGGTTGTTACCAGCCGATACTTGTGCACAAGTAACGGTGATGAGAGCGGAGAGGCACGAAATGAATTCCTAGAACGAACCGTGAAAAAGAAGAGAGAGTAGTAGCAGCAGCAGCCTGTAGTCCCGTTACTCGTGAACCAATACTATTGCACTTTTTTTTCCTTTCTCCTTCCTTATATTTCTTTTTGAAACTCGAGGAGAATATATCGACGTGATATTATACTCGAACGTCCAATTCGAAAGGTTTCTACGAATGACGAGGATGAGAGAGAGAGCTTGGGCCACGTCTATCGAGACTTTACTTTTTTTTTTCCTTCATCGAAACTTCTTCGATCTTTCTTTCTTTATTTCTTTTCTTATCCTTTTTTTTTTTGTCCCCAGCTCATCGATGTCATTGAGAATATCGCCTTCGTTTCTTTTTGGTCTTTTTGATGCAATACTTTTCCCTTAGAAAATCACGACAACCCATTTCCCCTTTTTTACTTTTATCATCACTGTCGTTTCTAACAACGATAGTTATTATTATTTTTATTATTACTATTATCATGATTATTATTATTAATATAGTTATTGTATCTATAAAATAACGCAAAATCTCTTATTTCGGTTAGAAAAACAAAACAAACAAAAGTAGAGGAAAAACTTGATACAACGGGAAGAACAAGAATAGTTCTTTCGGAATTAAAACGAGGATCCTATCTTCTACTTGAAAAAGTAAAGTGAACTAGGCTATAAATTCGATGTCCAACTATATCTTGGGTCGTTTTTAAAGAAACCACCACGTCGTTCTGTCTCCGAGGAACGATGCGGTAGACATCCTTGTAGGTTTAGCGAGAAACGTCTCGTTGAAGTGAGAAAGTGGATGTATTGGCAAGAGAGATAGGATGGAATGGGGTGGGTTGGTAGGTGTAGATGGTCTCAAAACTTAGGAGAGGATGGGTGGTTAGGTAGGTAGGTCGGTGGTAGATAGATAGGTAACAACACCTGAAGTACTCTTCACAAGCTGGCTGACCCAATTCTCTTCCTACCTACTCTCTCCTCATTCTCTCTCTCTCTCTCTCTCTCTCTCTCTCTCTCTCTTAGCGATCTACGTTAGAAACTAGGTAGATCCGACACACACATATTGTTGGCTATCCAACTCTCAGCCTAAAACCCTCGACTCCTTCCTTCTTCCTTCAACCAATTCCTCTTTCATCCAACTCTTCTTCATTCCTCTCTCTCTTTCTCTCTAATACTCTTGCTACATCCATTTTCATCCTTTTCTTCATTCAAAATCAGTTCACATCTTCTCTGTACGTGTTGACAAATCCTCTACTTATACAATATATTTTGAATAAAACCGATTAGATTATCCCATTTTCAGATTATTTTTATCGAGTAATATTTAGTATAGTTTTAATTTTCCTACTGTAATGTTTTATATACTACAATAATTATTAAACACACTATTGCGATTTACTATTTGTCTGGAATCTTTATGTGTTTCTTTTTGGGGAAATAGAGGGGAAAGAAGAACAAGGAAACTAACGATTAATGTCATTCTTACCCTAAGAAATGCAAACAACAGGAAAACCCATAAACCCCAACGAACTAACTATTGATTCGCCATTATCATAAGATTTCATTGAATTGATCATTCTTATCGCATTACATTATTCATAAGAATTATGCAGAATAAACGGAAGAAAAATCTTTTTCTTCTTCATTCTCCCCATTCGTGGTGTCTTCATTATTGGTATTCGAACGCGTGTCAAGTGTCAAGATGATGATAAAAGTGAAGTTAGCCGATCAAGAAAAAAAAAAAAGATTCACCCTTCACCCTCTTTAAAAGAAAGAAAAGTAAGTCGTGAAACGTGATTGTCATTCTCGATGATAATTTTTTTTTTTAACAAGCACGATATCTGAATATCTTACCGAGAGCTTAAAATTAAAATTTAGTCCTATAGAATTGGAGTGAACCAAAAATAAGAAGAATAAAATGAAAGAAAGAGAGAGAGAGAGAGAGAGAGAGAAATTAGTCTTTCTCTTCTCTTCCATCGTTGATAACAACGGGTAACAATGGTTGACGAAATAATGGCGAATCCATCGTGGGAGTCCTAATTTTCTATAAAAGAAGATGGAACGGAACAAGTAAAGGGGTAGATAGCAGTATGGAGGAGAGCGATGAAGATCGGTAAGAGGAGAATGAAGAGTAGGAGAAGGAGAGTTGGAAAGAGAGAAAAGTAGAGGGCGAGTGGTACCAAGAGAAAACTCTCACGACACAAAACTCGATGGTATGCACCAATCGTTATCATGTAATCAGCCAGCAAACTAGATAGTCCGCGAAAATCGATAGTAGCCTGGTGCCCTAAAATCGTGCTTTCAAAGCTTCTCGTTTCTATTCAACGTGTATACGTGTGTATGTGTAAGTATATTTTATATATATATATACACATATAACATAAAAATGTATATATATATATATATATAGATAACCTAGAGTTGATTATAATAAAAAGAGGAACTTTCGAAAGAACCGAAATGTATAGAATAATGATGCCATTGTTAAAAATTCAATGAACATACACATATATTTTAATTCACATCTTCAAATCGTGTTAACGATCATCGATGTTACTCTCTCTCGAAAAAAAGAAAAAGTAGAAAATATTTGATTTTGATATATCTATTGTGATTGGATTTGTTCAACTAGAAGTAGTAAAATCGATCATTTGTCTGATGGAAAATTGAAAATAGTAACGGTGACTTGGTCCTCAACGGCAGATACAATAGGCAAGTAATATTTACGGTCATTGGTCAGATTGTCATCCAAGTATTTCAAATCGATAATTGATTTAGAGAAAAATCCAAGTAATAGAATCTAACGTTGATTATACATTGAAGATAAGAAAAATTTACAACTAATTCATGTACATTGAATCAAATTATTTTGCATTCTAATAATGAAAACAAACGACGAATTAATAGTAATGAAATATATTTTTTTAAACCACCTTTAGCCGGAAGCAACGCACATATCGCGATGCACTTAATTCCATGCAATTATCACAGGTGAAACGTTATTTTTGCGTAGCATTTAATTTTTAAGAGAGTTAATAAAATTTCCACTTATAATCTTTATTAACTATTATAAATAATGAATAAAAATAGCTTGCAATTAAATGTAAAAAAAAAAAAAGAAAAAGAAAAATAAAAATAAAAACATCGCCAGTAACTGAAAGATTAATAAACATAAAATGAATAATGCATCGTTCCCTTAAACTGGACAAGACCAGTTGTCTATTCACAAAAGTTTAATTATACTGGCGAATAGAAACAACACATACATACATATATACATTCATACATAGATACATGCATAGGTAGATAGAAGAAAGAGATCATTTCTGGTCCAGTTAACAGGCTTAAATCGTTAAAACGAAAAAAGAAGAAAAAAACGATTAGGAGTTCTAATTGTACAGAGGATAATGAAGGATACGCTATCGTTAACGAAACGTAATTAAGATCGATTCATACTTCGAATAGAAATTTTTGTCTCGAGGCAGAAAAATCGTAGCAATGAAAAAAAAGATAGACAGTTAGACAGCAATAGAAAGGAAAAGAGATAGAGAAAGAAAACGATTCGGCCATGTGCCAAATTTTCATACGGCACTTTGAAATCGTGCTTACGGAGTTGGAAACAGTTTGTGGTTATAAGTGTGTGTGTGTTCTTGTGTGTGTGTGTGTGCGCGCGCACGTACTCTTCTCTGTCTCGCCGTTTACATCGCGGCTGGGACCATAAACGTGCTTTTCAGGCCAGGAGTGCCATACTTGGCGCGCGCGTGCCGGATTAATTACCAGCCAAGGGGGATGAGCCGAGACGGAGAAGAGGCCGACATATTAGGAAGATGTGCCGCAAGGCTCTAAGGCCACTTTTCACGATTGCTGCGACCGCTGTTCTTGCTGGCATCCAACACTAGTATAATATCCTCGAACGATCTTAAAAGTGACGATGAACCTTTTGAAGTCTCTACTCTCATTCCCTTCTTCTTCTTCTTCTTATTTTTTTTTTTCTTTCATTTTTCTTCATCAATTATTTTCATTGTTATCCTCTTTTTGAATTGTTAGCTAATTATTTTCGACGTTCTATATTTTACGAAGTTTTCTAAGAACGAAAATATAATCGATCGAATGATTTTGTTCTTTGGATAATCGGAATTCGCACGATGGTATTTATTGGATGTACAAATAAGTTTCCGCCGTTTAACAAAATATGGTTTTATATTTAACTTATGGGTAAAATTGTCTGATGTAAAATGTCATATTGTAGGGTTGGATATCTCTCGACAACATAATCTTGATATATTCATGATTTTGTATCAGTATTAGATATTTTGTTTCGTTCAAAAATGTCGAGTTTGGAGACAAATAAGCGTCATTTGCGGGAACTTTTGATGAAATTTTTTAATTTAAAGAAATTTGCAGCTAATGCGCATCGATTGCTTGTAAAAGCATACGTCGAGGTTTTCTTAAGTGAAAGATATTGTTATGTATGGATTTTGAAGTTCAAGAACGGTAACTTTGACGTTGAAGACAAAGTACGTAACGGAAGACCGAAAGTGTACGAATATGCGGAATTGAAAGCATTATTGGTTGAAGATTCGTGTCAAATGCAAGAAAAACTTGCACTTACATTAAGAGTAACTCAGCAAGCAATTTTATATCGGTTAAAGTCATTAAATGGCTAATTTTTTAATAAGAACGGCGAGAACTTATTTGTACACCTAATATTTACAAGGAAAAAATTATCGATAATATTTGTAAAACGATTTTTATTCTAAAACATCTACAGGGTGATTATTTTTCAACGATTATCCACGATTACTATTGCTATGTTGAAAAATTGTAACATTAGGGATCGATCGGTTTATCGTTGTTATTATTACGATCGATCCAGCAATTTACCGACCATCCTTCAACCGTTTTAATCCCATTTAATCTTTTATTTCGCGGGTACTTAGTTAATCCCGGTTTGAGCCAGTCGAATGTGGGATTTCGCAGGAGATGGAACGATAGGCGGTGGTAAGATTATTTATCCAACAGTAACGAACGACCGATATCTATTTAAACAAATTTTTCAAAGCGTTACGGTGAGAGGAGAGGGAGGAAGAGAGGGAGGTGGGTAAAGGATAAGATCGATCATCGATCAATTCACTTAAACACCATCGACGTTTTTTTTTTCTCCAACGAAACATGGTTTTTACGTGAAACCAAGTGAATGGGGAAATTTTCATCGAAGCAAAGTAACTGCTTCTTCAAGAGATCCGAGAAAAACGTCGTTCAGAGGAACGATATATCCCCTTGTAGAAAATTGCAAGGTGACGAGGTGTATGAGTGAATAAGTAAGAGAGAGAGAGAGAAAGAAAGGAAGAGAAAGAGAGAAGACTGCCGGAAAAACGACGAGCTAGCTCTTATTAGCAAAGCCAACTCCTCTTAAACCTTCCCTTCGTTCGAGAGGTCACGAGTGAGCACGTTCACACTCTTTTGCATCTCTCACTTCCTTCCATCCCTTCTTCTTCTTCTTCTTCTTCGTCTCGTTCTTATGTTCTTTCTTTATCTTTCTAACTCCTATTCCGCTCGAAAATCGGACGTGCTCGATCGCTTGTGGAGAATTAAAAAGAAGTAGGAGAATGGTGGAGTATAACGTAAAAGTGGATAGATAAAAAAAAACTGGAATGAAAAAAGAAATCAGAGAAAGAGAGAGAGAGAGAAGAAAGTATATAAAAAAAAAATCTAGAAAGTGATACGAGGACGTAACGCTAGAAGAGAACAAAGTGACAGGTAGAGGTATTCGATCGGTACGAGGGTCGAATTGTTGTTCACGTATCGTATAAAAAGGGACATACTGGTGGAAACTTGGAGATGGGGGATGCAAAAAGAGGGTGGTTGCTACTAGTCACCACTAGGTGGCTTCTGTTGGTTTCAGCTTGCAAAAGCATTGCCCTCGTGGTCACTGTGACCCAGTTTACCCTCGGCCCATATCCATATTCCTCATCCTCTCTAACATTTTAACCATTTTTTTTTTCCTTCCCTATCTCTCTCCCTCTCTTCCTTCTTTTTCTTCTTCAACCCCGTTCGCGAAGAGGTGAAGAGCATCGTGAAAGTCTTAAGAATAAAATAAGCTTATTAACCCTTTGCACTTTTTAATTTTACTTTTTCCTTTTGTTTTTTACCTACCAACAACTTTTTAATTAATTTATAAAATAGATTTAGAAAAAAGAAGCAAGGGGTCTTGAAAAAATGTTGTATTGCAACAGAGTAGAGTGTGTAACAAATATTAGAGTTGGTGTAATAAATGTGATGTAGAATCATCTTCTACATAGGAGTGCTTAAAGTTAAGATTATCTTTTCCTTGTGTATTGTGAACAAGATTTGTATTTCATCCCCCCATCCATTCATCCCTCTTTCCTTCCTTCCTTCCTTCCTTCCTTCCGTCTGTCCATCTGTCCACCTTTATAACCCAGTCCCCAGTCCCCAGTTACAATAAAAATTCAACAAAAACGATTATCCATGTCTCTCCTTTATATCCTTTCTTTTCTATTACTTCCTCTTCGTTCTTTATTCTTCCTTCCTCCATACTACTCCCCAACTCACCTCTGCTCACCCTTTTCTCGACTCTTCCTTTTTTTTTCTTCTACTTTTTTTTATCGTCGGTTTCCTGTTCTTAGACAGGATGGAAAGATCTCACCCTTTTGTCGACATTTCCCAACCGATCAATCATTGTTCGTCTTTCGAAAGAATGGTGATTGTTTCATCGTTGAATGTGGATCATACAACGAGGGTGGTTCTAATCCTCTTTTATTTATCCATGCGTACAGACATAATATGTAATCTTCGTGTATAATATGTATCTATGTGTACACATGGATGTATGTATCAATGATACAAAAATATTCTAACAAATGTATGATAGAATTAGAATTCTTCTTATAGAGTAAGAAATATATGAAACATTGTAACTGAAATTATGATTTAAAGTATATACATATACATAGGAGTGTAAGTTGAAATTTGCTGGTTTTTTCGTTAAAAGGAGAAGCTCAAAATATTTTTATTCAAAGTATTGACCATTTGATTCTACACATTTCGTCCATCTTTCAGGCAAATTATGGATACCATTCCAAAAAAACTTTTTCTCTTTCGAGGAAAACCATTCGACGAGCCATTTTTCAACTTCTTCAAAATTGACGAAGTGCTGCTCTGCAAGTGAGTGCCCCATCGATGCGAAAAGGTGGAAGTCGGACGGGGCGAGGTCTGGAGAGTACAGCGGGTGCGATAATATTTCCCAATTAAGTGTTTTTAATGTGTTTTTCACGGATCTAGCGGTATGAGACGGCGCGTTGTCATGTTGCAAAATAACTTTGCCATGTCTTCGGGCCCATTCCGGTCGTTTTTCGATCAACGCATGATTCAAATTGATCATTTGTTGTCGATAGCGATCCGTATTTACCGTTTCACCAGGTTTTAATAGTTCGTGGTACACCACACCATCCTGGTCCCACCAAACACAGAGCATTGTCTTTCAAATCGAAATCTCCACTTTTAAATTGACGAAACCATGTCTCACATGTTCTAATCACTGGAGCATGTTCACCATAAGTTTCTACTAGCAAACGATGTGCTTCAGCTGCTTTTTTCTTTTGATGAAATAAGAAAAGCAATGAATGCCGCAAATGCTCTTTATTTGGAACGAAACTCGACATATTCATTGATATAAACGACTATGACGCTATTATTTTGACAGAATGAGACTTAGGTGTTTTTGGAGGTTAATGTCAATAGAAAACAATCGTGTATATAACAAATCATAGAAATGCCTACATCCTGCTAGCGACATCCTACTGTAAAACCGGCAAACTTCAACTTACACTCCTGGTATACGTGTTTAGCATCAGTGTGTATACGTTTTCGCGTGTGTATGTATGGTAATACATGTTTACTTAAACAGAGATAGTTATATACGAGTTTTATTGACTTCCGGATGCGTTCATAGGATCGGTACTTGAAATTTCAATGTCGTTGCTTGTTCGCTCGACGCATTTGCGAGTTCAATTAGTTCCGCTCGAAGAAATGAGAACACAACGCGTATTTTCTAATTTGTTATTATTCTTTAAAATGAAATGAAAGTATTTGTTAACAAAGGTATTAGATAGACAAAAAAAAAAGTAAAGAAAATAAAATATAAAAAAATAATAACAATAATAATAATAAGAAGAAGAAGAAGAAAAATAATTCGATACGCGAGAACAACGTTGGTTGAAGATTCCAATTAGAGATTCGTTTAAGTTTTTAATTCAAATATCAGATATTTAAATATAATTTTGTGAAGATAATATCTTTACAGGAGAGAGAATATAACTTTAGAATCATAATCAATTACTTATTAATTCCAATTCCGAGCTGCTTGGAAACTACTTGTTCGTTAATTGCTCCTTTAAGATTTTAATAGCAATCTTTTCCTCCCTCTCTCTCTCTCTCTCTATCTCTTTCTCTTTCTATACTTCTGTCTACTAAAGTTCACGATACATACTCGAGTCAAGTAGGATATTTCTATCGCAAAGGATCATTCCTTTACTCTTTAGACTACCCCTCAAGCTAGAACGATTTAAGCGAACAGGTGTGACTTAACTGGATGGCCTTTCAAAAATTTCCTGCGATCATACCGTCACCCTTTCCTTCCCTCCCCTCCTCTCTCTCTCGCTCATACTCACTCGATCTTATTTCCTCTCTTGCTGGCAGACCCGACAGACTTGTGGTCGTTCTAAAGACAATTGCTTGGAAGACAGCCGTTGGCAAGTGTCACTCTTCTATGCACACAAAGCAAAGTGTACTCTAACTCTTCTCTCTAAGAGAGAGTTAGAGAGAGAGAGAGAGAGGGGGAGAAAAAAAGAGAAAGAAAATGCTTGTAAAAGATAGCGGCTGATGGCCTAAGGCTCTGACCGTTTTCATCCTGCTTTACGGCACCTATTGTGCTAGAACGTTTCCTTCTTCTTCTTCTTTTTCTTCTTCTTCTTCTTCTTCTTCATTTCGTAGATTATGGATAATCTCCACTCCCGAAAGGTCGTTTCGTAAATACTCGCTAAAACATCTAAAGTAGATCTATCGAAGATATTTTATATCATTTTAGGCTGATTAATGTCTTTTTACAAATACTCAATTATATTTTCCTCTAATAATAATCATTATTATTATAATTATTACTTTTTTCTTGCATGTTCTATTTGGATTATTCTTAAACACATTTCTTCTCTGATAAATCTAATATAAAGAGCAGATCTTAAATAAAATATACTGTGTATAATAGGAAAGCAGAGATTATTGTGATTAAAGTGGATAAAATAAATAAATTATTAGGTTATCTAGGTATTATAGTAATTTGCTAGATCTGTTATTAATTTTAATTATTTTAAGCTATTATTTTATTTTAAGACGAAAAAAATCTGAAATTTTTGGTCTCAAAATCCGATATATCCAAGCTTATGGTGTTGTCTGATCAATCAACTAACTCTCAAAACCAAAGTATAAAAACAAGACAACAAATCTAATATAAAATCTAATATAATAAAATAATATAAAAGTGAAATTTTGTGTATTAATAAACTACAATACAAGGTGTCACAAAAAATTCGACCAACATTGTAAAATTTGATTTCATTTTTTTTTTATTTATTAATTATGTTCGAGATTTCACGACGTTAAATCAAAAGTTTTATCGCACATCCCTTATCGAAAATTCATTATTCAATATTTAATTCATACGTAATAATGTATACCATTATTATTATTATTATTATTATTTTCTTTTAATTACAAATCTTATCGAGAATTAAATCTACTATATGATTTATTAAAAAGCTTCCTCATATTTAACGTTCAAAGAGAAAAATTAAGGAATTATAAGATGTGGTTATTATCTATGAACGGTATACGTTTAAGCAGATAATAAAGAAGTCTATTACGAAATAAATAAAGCATACGAGAGAGAGAGAGAGAGAGAAAAGATAGGATGGTAAAAAAGATTAGTGGTGGTTTTATAAAATATAATAGTCTGTGTAAGAACACTTATGTTTATGACAGAAAACGGATTAAAGAATAATCGGTAAGAATGATGTTGGGTTTTATAAAAACAAAAAGCCATGTGAGTTTTCTACTACGATTGGAGAATTATGTACATACTCGTAGGTACATGCAACCCTATAAGAGAAGTACCTCGTAGTTAAGTCTCTTTTTTTTTCCTTTTTTCCCCTTTACCACCACTTTCTTTCTCTTTCTTCTTTTTTTTTTTGTTCTTTTCTTTTTAGAACCTTTAAACGGTCTATTATCCTAATGCTCAAAGGCACCCAACTCGACACGATTTTAAACGATTGCGTTGGGAATTGTTCACTCACAGATAAAATCGATCGAACAATCCCAAATACGAACGGCGAGAAGTAATAGAGTTTAAGGGTTCGGTTCTTAATGGTTTTAACAATAATAATAATAATAATAATAATAATTGTTATAATAATAATAAAAATAATGAATTTTACCGAGCCTGGAAATGGGATAGTAAATGTCTAAAGTCTTAAATCAATAACTCAGATATCAAACAATCCATAGAACAACACCACAATAGCTTTAGTCATTTATTTCATTTCCACTTTAATAACAATAGTCCACTTTTCATTACACAATTTAATTATGATGTCTTACGAGGCCTCTCGGAGTTGGATTAGTTTTCACAAATTCGTTCAAAGGACTAAAGAATGAGAAATACTCGAGGTAATATAAAATAATATTAATAATAATATTTATAATATTAATAATAATAATAATGACAAAATAATAATTGCGATCGAGGAAATAATACCAGAAACAGGAATATGTATCAAATGTTTATTTCTAAAAGAGGGAATTAAATAAAATTTAACAGATATCAAAAACGGGATGTACTTTAAATGAATATTATTTCATGGCAAAGGACAGATAGAAATCGTTTGGTGAATCTTTTAAGTACATACCAATGCAACTACTATTAATGCTAATACTATCGATTTACATTTTATGTGACTGGAAAAAAAAAAAGGAAAACCTTTGGATATATTTTCCTCTGGTGGAATTCGAAATTTTGATCGGGTTCATTGAATCGTCAAGCATGGTGGGATTCCAGAAACATATAAAGTTCGTTCTACGTTCTCCACAACGTTACATGTAAAACGTTTTGCCATTATTCAGCCACGCTTCTCCCTCTTTTATATTTTCCGCTTTGAATTTTTCGCTTCGTAAAATATTTCCTCTCTTTTTCTCAGTTACACACTCATTCACTCTTTTTCTTCATATTTTTTTTTATCTTCTTTTCCAATTCCACAATTCAAAACTCATTCCACTTTTATTCCACGTTCATATTACCTTTATCTAATTTACGTATCTACGTACTTTATGATTTATTATACCCATATTTTGATGTTTATATACAAATGAGATTGTAATTCATCTTTATAAGAGATTTAATAATGTTTTTCTAAAGTTTTTAAACGATTCATTAGAAACTTTAACACTTTAATGTTATCGAATCTAAAATTAATGATGATTATGATGATGATGATGATGATGATGACAATGACAAAGATAATGACGACAGTAGATGTATTTAAGATAAAAGAGTTGAATGAAATGTAAGGCTTGATTAAAATTGTATCCTTTTGTTTCTACCATTGTTATACTTCCCACCATTCAGCAGGATGATTTATAATGCAGAGAAGAACGACATTTGCATTTGATTTAACGCTAGGCCACTCCCATGTAATTAGCGGATCGATTTGTCGGGGAAAGAGGGGAGAGAAAGGGAGAAAAAGAAAAGATAGAAAGAATAACAAGCGAAATGAATTGTGTAAAAAGGTAGCGAGAAAAGTAACGACTCGTCGTTATATTAATTCTCTGAATAAAAGACCATGGTAAAAAAAAGAAAAAAAAAAGGAGAAATCGATTCATCACGACATCCTAAGCTATCCGAAAAATGTTACTCTAATAAAGAGGGAAAAAAAAAAAAGTAGATAAATTAGGGTACCTCCCCCTCCCTCTCCTCTCCATCCACTACCACGTTCGAGTGGTTCACATAAAAATAAGATCGTTTATCTTCCATGTTTCTTTTCTATCTTTTTTTTTTTTTTTCATTTACATTAGCCCTAATGGAATACGTCTACGTGTGTTCAACGGTTATAGTTCGCTTGCATCGAAATTCGATGCAAATACGAAAGAAGAAAAAAGTAGGAGTGAAAGAAGAAGAAAAATGCGAGGTGGGGAAAGGTGGGAAATTGAAAAGTAACTTGTGATTTGTCTTGAAAAATCTAATAGCTGATTATTAAACACCGCGTACCATTACTGTCACCTCGAAAAGACAATCGGAGAAACTTTGGAGGGAGAAAAAGAAATGTCTGACAACCACTACACAGATGCCTGACTTGTACTACTTAATAAATTGTCCCATTGACTTTTCCTTGTCTTCATAAAAATTGTCAAATCATCGAATCTGAATGGACTAATAATTAAAAAAAAAAAGAAGAAGAAGAAGAAGAGATACAAAAGGACAAGAGGAACTAAAGAAAAATCATTTTTCACGGCAATGTAATAGAAAAATTCATTTCGAATGAATCATCTCTTCGTTGATTGATTGATTGATTAGAAAAAAAAAAATAAATACAAATAAAAAAGTACGAGTGGACTTAGTATATAGAAATAACGATACGATCGATAATAAAAGTTACCAATTGGTTACCCGTAAAGAAGAAAAAAAAAGTTAGAATAAAAATTATGAAAGAAGTTAACGACGATTCGTAAAAATAACAAGTGTGTCAAAATCGGATCGTTTATCGTGTCTGGGAGATAAATGCACACAGTGGAGGAAAACTTCAGGAACGTGGTGGGTTTAAGCCTATCGAAGCAAATGGAGCTTGGCGTACGCTTTCACAGGCAAAAGGACTACTACGTGGACGATGACAAAACCCTTAGTGGCTGTTACAGCAAAGTCGTATAATTACATTACCCGTATTTCCGTGCTTGTAACAGGCTTGACTAGGGATTTTATTGTATTTCCCTTTACCAATCCTCCTCTTCCTCGTATTCTCTTTCTCTGTCTATCTCCCTCTCCCCCCACTCCCCTCAACCCCTCTCCGCAGTTCCTTCTTCCCCTACCCGTTACCACTCATCATCTCCCTCTTCCACTTCCTCTCTTCTTGTTCTCACTGCTGTGGCCGAGGAATTTCATCGATTATTGGATATCGCAAACTACATCCAACAGGCTTAGACTGATTGCACTTTCGTGCTCGTTACGCAAAATGTTCTCGAGGCGAGCTCGAGAATTTCTTGAAAAAAACGTCGAACGCGCTTAAACGAGAACGAGACCCTTATCGATGGAAAATAGGGTGCGGAGAGGGGTGCGGGTTAGGATCGAGGATGAGGGTTAGAAGGAAGAAAACGAACGATGAGAAACGGGAGGGAAGGTAAAGGTGGATGACGGATGAAAGGGATAATTTATGAGAAGAGAATAAAAAAAGAGAGAAAAAAAAGAAATAAACTGTGGATGTAGTTAGGATTTTAAAATGATTCCATGTTTTATATAAGTCGATTTATCTTTAGTATACACTATCGATCGGGCTATGAAATAACTTGCAATTATTATTATTATTATTATGTTATATTCTTTTTTGTTTTTCTCCGTTTTGGTGTTTTTACTGAA
>JACGTP010000565.1:0-26271 GCA_023678845.1 Mischocyttarus mexicanus
AAGGGTTAATAACACATTGTGGGCCGGTGGCATCTAAGACATTTAAAATTTGAGAGTCGGCACATTATCAACCATGATATGCTTTTTGAGGACAAATAAGTAGGTGAAGAAAATATTTAAAATTTTATACACTATTGTAAAACACGAAATTTTTTTTGCATATTCGTCATATGCTATTTAACGATACCGGAAAATACAAGCGAAATAAAAAATTTTAATTTATAATTATAAAAAAATACACCTGTTTTATTTGTTGATTGATTTTTACATATATATAAGATTTTATATATCGTGAAATAAGACTACTTTAGGTTTTCTGCAAATAAGAGTTTATTATTTTATTTATACAGCTTTTAAGGTATTTACTAAATAAATTTATTTACACGAATCAAAAACTATTTTATGAATTACTTCATTTAAACAATTTTAAAACTAATTACTAATTACTAATGTTGAGGATCACCACTGCCTTGTTCGGTGTCAATGTGTTTGGTTTTATTTTTATCTAATTTATCGTAAAATTGTTCCTTTAAGATTGAATTGTTCGCTACTACGTGTAATTCAGGTTAGGATGTGAATAGTACTGCTGCTTGTTGCGTATTTATTCGTTGGTTGCGTCGTGAGATGCGAGGTAACTCCTGACGAGACGTCGCGAGAAGTGCCAGGATTGATTCGCCGATGGATGCCTCAAATGTCCAATGATCCTTTGATCGGCTGCTGGGCTGCGTCGTCAGGAGCTGCTGGCTTCCTCGGTGGTAGTCTCGTGAACGATGTGTTTTACTGATGAAGATTAGGTAGAGTATTATATAGGAGTGCGTTTTTCTCACGCTTTTATAGCTGAGACGTGGAAACTCGGGATCTCTTCCTTGGTCGTATAGGCCATTGACCGGAAAGATTTTAATTAACGGTTCGGAGCTACATAATTCTTTAGTCTTAGTGGTGGAGGTGGTTGTGAAGATATTCTATAAAGGACGACTTGTTGAGACACAAGGTACATTCGTCCAACGAAATGAATGCCTGAGTTTACCCAGGTCAAAGTACACTCGAAAGGTTCTGGAGTGGTTGGCTCCTCACTTCGGTGACGCACGAGCCGTAGACGACGCACTACCTCCTCGCTCGCATGTTGCATTTCTTACGCAACAACTAAAATATACACTATTTACATAGGTTACTGTTCGAAAAATGCGCCACTTTAACTAGGTGTCAGCACCTCTCGATCAGCGTGATCGAGATGCCGCCTGTCATCTCAATTAGGAACATCCATCGATTGTTCCTATTGAACAATGGATCACGCCACTTTTCGTGGAAGGAGGTAATTGGTCCTGCGTGACGTCACCTCTGGCGTGATTTTCTCCTATTGCTAGAAAATTTCATTTTTTTAGCGTGGAAGATGCTAATTGGCGAAAAAACTCTCTGCAACGTTAACATCTTTTACCTGCCCTTACTGAAAAGGTGCGGGGTCCTTCATTCCAATTATCACAGTGAGCGAGTTAAGACGTGTTTTCGAATATCTCAAAAAGCGACTTATCAGTAATTCAGACTTTTCCTTTTTCTCTCTTCTTTTCTCTTTATCTAAGCCATCTCTTCTATCCTCTCTCTCTATCTTCAAGTCTTCTCTTTGTGACGTCCCGCCACGATTTCCAATACTATTTTTTCGATATTATACGACTAACCTACGAGCGATACCGCTCTGGCGGCTGAAACAATAGCCGACCCTTTAAGAAGTTATAAACGAAAGCGACAGGAAGCGATAATAAAAACCCTAGTCGAAAAGGTCGTTGGCCGAAGCTAACGAATAAATAAAAGAAATATGTAAAATATAAAAGTTTAAACATTCAAAGGAACATTACCCCTATCGAAGCCGGACACATAAATCATCAAGTAAAATATACAAGCCTTGGAAATCATCGGCGCGCCGCCATGAACACCCCCTAATCGTACCCTAGTCACCAAATGAATAAATAGGAAATATTCTGGAAAGGACGAAGAACGTAAAACTAAAAGGAGAAATATGTTCCGTCAGGATGTTACCAGATGGTAAATGTCCAACAATCAGACAATGTTCTTCGTTCTTACCAACAAACCCCTGCAACTCAGAACCATTGTAACAAAAGCATAACACAAATCTTACCGCATGTAGAACTTACTCGCGTTCACCTATACAATACCAACACATACACTTCATCTAGACGATAATAAATATTCTCAGAACCAAACGATACAGGGGATTACCCATACGAAAACTTACACTCACCTGCAACCATAATGCTTTTCCCACCAATATATAAAGTTATTATAAAGAATAGTTTTAGGTAAAATCTGGAAAACATAAAAATTGAAAGGTGAAACTTAGAGAGCCGCTCTACCGAGCGACTCTGGTGGCCTCTGGTAGATGACCACATGGCGACCTTAATAAATCAATTGTAGCATCCCCCAACACATGTAGCAAATGAAAGGGTAAAAGAGGATATTCCAAAAAACAGTTAAATAAAAGCACATTGACCTCAGTAATAGAAAAGTCTAGAAGGTTTTCTCCACGACAGAGAGGGGATGTCAAGCGGTCCATAGACAGGACATGACCCAAAGAGTGGGGCGAGGATGCAACCCTCGCGAACGAATCCCGTAACAAAAAAGGAAAAGTAGGCGTTAATTAGTAGTAGGAGTATGGGAATCTGCATCGGGAGAGGATAAGTCAAGACAAGGACAGCCCTTAAAGCGACCCCTCCCGCTAGCCCTAATAAGGCTATATAAGACGATGACCGGGTCATCGCGGGCGTCCGTCGAGCTAATTGCTAAGTCACTAATTATAACACTAACTTCAACACTAATAACTTAATAACTATCTAATCTTACCTCGTGTTCGTCCTGGGTCTTGTCTTGACTTTTGTCTCACCTTATACATTGTTCTAGTAAAATTAATAAGAGTCGTAAACAATAATCTTAAAAGCATCGTGTACTGAGTAAGTGTTAAAACTCATAAATTATATTTGTTGATATTGAATAACTGATCAAGAATATCGAAACCATACGTGAACCAATTAGTGCCAAGGTTTGTAAGCGCTGATTCAATAAATAAGTTATTTCCATAACCATCGAAGTTAATCAGACCTACAAATCAACATTCCATCCAAGCAGAACTGACTCCGTACATCACTAACTTCAAAGAGTAAGTACAAACCATTATCAGAACTCCGACACAACTCAGTGACCTTGCTAATCTCTCGCCTGCAACCTTCTTACTCTTTACCGTCGCATCTTCATCACCTGTAGAAAACCTTTCATTCTAGACTCTCCTAACTAATCAATCAACCACTGTTCTTCAATCATACCGAATTTATTCCATCATTCGCGTTTTATTACCCCTTCTGCCATATTTTATTGTCTCTCAAATATTCAAATAAACGAACCTGCCTGGTCCCGGCTAAACTCGGTGAATGCAGAGTGGCCACAACAGGCTTAGCAA
Source organism: Mischocyttarus mexicanus (assembly GCA_023678845.1). NCBI lineage: Eukaryota > Metazoa > Arthropoda > Insecta > Hymenoptera > Vespidae > Mischocyttarus > Mischocyttarus mexicanus. Next base: position 3,464 of record JACGTP010000565.1, read on the forward strand.
CATAATTAAACTCACTCGTCAGTTGAGACGTAACATCTTCTTTTCTCCTTATTGTAAGTCATCTCTGAATTTTTAATCTCCCCTTATCAAAGACCTCTCTTTCTTTCTCTAGTTCTACCTCGATGTAATATTCGTCATCTCATATTATTTCCTTTCTCTCTATTACTATCTCTTCCTAATCTTTTTCTGACTTCTCCTCTCTTCTTACCTGTAAATTGTCTGTCCTCTCGTGTGACGTACTTTCGGCCATTTTCGGGCCACGTGCGTTCATACTCTTTCCTCATATCATTTCTAATACGCTATTCATTTATAATTACTCGTATTATATTTGTATCTGTTCTACTCTTATCGTTATTAATAAACCCTGTTACTCGAAGCTTAACCAGTTATTTAATCATCATACAGTCCACTAGTCATCTCGTCCTTCTCCTTTGTCATATCATTTCCTCTAAAATCCCTTGCTTATCTCGATCCTTTTCCCCAACAGTTACATTACCTGCAAATAAAAGAAACAGCATTTACAGCTAATATTTTACTCTTTCTTAAATCTCTCTATGGATGATTTCACAATTCGAATTTGATATATTACTAACTGTCCTTATATTGCTACATTCTTTTATATACTCTGTCTTTCTTATTAACGCGCATGCGCGTCTAACTAACGAAATATAACCAGCACTTACTGCGTGCAAAGTAAACGCACGCGTATATCACCGCGTCCGTTTTGCGAACTCACGTAGATACAGGCCCCGTAACCTGCTTGACTGGCGTCACAAAACCCGTGTATCTGTAAATTCGTGCAGTTGTCGACTATAACGCGTCTTTCTATCGTCAACTTGTTTATTAACGTTAACTGTTCCGCGAACGTTGACCACGCGGAGTGTAAGGCTAGGGGTAAAGATTCGTCCCACTTGACTCGTGTCTTCCAACAGTCTTGCATAATGATTTTGGCCGTCAGAATGAGTGGTCTTAGTAGCCCGAGTGGATCATATATTCTCTTCACATATATAAGATGGTAGTGATAAGCATTCTATGAGATTGCTAACGTCTTTAGCACGGATTTCTCCCCGGAGAAGAATTCTACATCGACAGTTTTTTTATCTAGTCGATCTAGTGTAGGTAAATGGTTGGACGCCCATTGTCGAATATTTGAACCGCCGCGTTTCAGGACTCCGATCGGTTGATCGCGTATTTGCTTGAGTTGTTCGAGTTCATTAGCTTCTGTAATAAGATCGTCCACAAATAAATCGCACTTCAAGATTTCGGCCCCGAGAGGATACTTTGCACATTCATCCTTCGCGAGTTGCAATATGGTGCGGATTGCCAAAAAGGGTGCTGACGCTATACCAAAAGTCACCGTGTTAAGCTCGTATACACGGATTCGTCCGTCTCGATTCCAAAATATTCGCTGATATCGGCGATCGTCTGGATGTATCCATATCTGCCAGGACATTTTCTCGATGTCGGCGGTTAGTACATAGCGATAGGTACGAAATCAAAATAAATGTTCTAACAATTTGTCTTGTATGGTGGCCCCGATCATTAAGGTATCGTTCAAAGATGTTCCCGTGGTGGTTTTCGCAGAAGCGTCGAAGACGACTCGCAATTTTGTGGTTGTACTACTGGCTTTAACCACTGCGTGGTGCGGAATGTAATACCCTCTTATGGATTCATCATGTACTAGTGACATGTGTCCTAAATCTATATATTATTGCATAGCGCGCTCGTATTCTACTCGAAAATCCGTATCCGCGTGCAATTTTTCTTGAAGACCTTGGTATCGGCGCAACGCTTTCGCGTGTGATTCGCCAATATAGGAGTTTTCTGAACGGAAAGGTAATCAAACGATGTATCGTCCGGTTTCGTCACGCGTGGTGGTTTTAGTATATTGCGTTTCGCAATCTATTTCGTTCACGGTTTCAGATTTAGTCACAACCGCATCTTCTATTCCCCAAAACCTTTCGATTTGTCTCTCTAAGTCGGTCATCGTGCAGAGAGTAGTCTCTCTGCTTGTATCAATAATCTCGATCCCGCCGACAACTACCCATCCTAACTGTGTTTTTTGCCAAATTAGATCGCCGCGTTTATGCGATAAGGGAAATTGTCCCACTGACATGAGTGCTAAAGTAGCTCCGGAACCAATTAACATATCGACCGGTCGCGGTAAATGGAATTGTGGATCTGCCAATCTTCGATCCACTGATATATTTACTTGATCGCGGGGAACGATTTGGCTCGGAACTTCATTAGCGATCTTCGGAACGACTAGCAACGATAAATTCCGACTATAATTATTAATCCTTGACCGGATGGTTACTTGTATAATACCCGTCGAACGCGTACATGTGTCATTAATTGCGCTGATCGGGATGGAGCAATTTTCGATTAGCACCCCTAATCTTCGCGCAACCCTTTCGGTTATAAAGTGTGCGGCCACACACGTATTTAATAACGCTCGACACGACACCCATGTTCGATCTCCCCTTTAGACTTGGCAGATTGCGCTCATCAACAATTGGAAAGGCACGATTCGAGGATTCGCGTGTAATACCGGTGTGAGTCACAATGTACTTTGACTAGAGGTTGTCGCGGTTCTTTCTTCCTTTGCCGGTTTCGATGGCTTAGAATTAGACGAGTCGACCTGAATTCCCTGCTTTTGTAGTGATACATGATGGAAATAATCGCACGTTTGACAACGCAGTGCTGGACATTGGCCAGAGTGTTTGCCTAGACAATTTCTACAAAGTCTGTGCTTCTTGACTACACCCCATCGCGCAAAACTCGAAAGTCATTTGTACTGGCCACATTTATGTATTGGATGACCGGTCTCTCTGCACAAAATGCAAACGGGATGCTTTATAGTAAAAAAGGAACGCACACGTAGCGCTCGTTTTTGCGATTTCGATGGCGATTGCCTTCGGGGTTTCCTAGTATATTTCGCGTCATGCTCTTTTCGTCTCACGACGCGTTTCGAACATGGTGACGTCCTTTTTGAAGCCGCCTTGCGCAGTATGATCTCATTTAAGAAGTTACATTCTTCATCTGTAGTCGGAAATACATCGGGATCTAGGCGTTTGTCCTACTCGTTTCTGTATCCCTTTGGTATCGCGTTTTCTATCACGTAGGTTATGACGGTGAGCAGCGTTAAATCGAGGGAAGTTATGGTTTAGATGCGTGCGTGGGTGTCGCTCAATAATCGTGTAATACCTATCACATCATCATCTTCCGGTCTCTGCGTCGCTAATAACGCGTCAATATGCAATGAGAGCCTTCCATGCAAGCTTATAACTGCCCTCCTTCAAAGATAAAATCGCTAAGAACCTCATCAATAAATCTTAAAAAACTGGCGGGACTGCTACATAACCCAAAGGTGTTCTAAGAAATTCAAATTGCCCGTCTGGAGTAACAAACGAAGTGAATTTACGACTATCCTTGTCAATCTTGACATGAAAAAACCTGTTCTTAAGATCAATTGTCGAAAATACCACTGCCTGTGTTAACGCATCAAGAAAGTTCTCAATCAATGGCATTGGGAATCGATCTCTTATCACCTTTTCATTTAATCTACGGTAATCAACACAAACTCTGTAAGTTCGTCCTTCTTAGGTACCACTACTACCGGACTACTATACTCAGTTGTACTGGGTTGAATTATTCCCTCGCCTAACCATTCGTCTAATTGTTGAGTAACTATTTTTTTCTCTTTCGGAGCTAATCTCCTCAGCTTAGAACAAACTGGAATATTATCCGTCAACTTTATTTTTGTTTCTGTTCGCGCGTCTGGTTTAGTATTTGGCTTATAATTTTGTATTAATTCTTTTATGCGCACCTTGTACGGTTCTCTTACGTCTATTTCATCCGTATCTACATATTTTATTTCCATTATCGCCTTTATATCTTCTACTTCTTTATTTGCATTCATATCGTTTGTATCCGTCCGTCGCTGACCACCAACATAACCATAGTCGCTCGACTTTACCAATCCTTTACTTACCTCCTCGCTAAGTCTTTTGTCTGGTCGTCTTATTTCTACTCGCCCTTTACTTATACGAACGTCCAATTCTTTCAGCAACTCTCTTTCTAAAAGAACTTCGTAACTCATAACCGACTGGCTTACTACAAATACATCCGTTTTATATATACCGCCTTCGATATCGATATTCACTTCACATCTTCCTATTGGCTTTGTTATTGCATTACCAAACCCTGCCAATCGTCGTGTGGTTTCATATAATCTTGGTCTCCTTAATTTATCATATAGCCCTGAATTTATAATGCTTACTTCGTTGCCCGTATCTAATAACGCATATGCTAACAAACCATTAATCCTGATCGCAACTCTATCCGTAGTTGAGTGAACACAATTGATATCTGCTCTATTTTCCGACGGCTGCTGTAACTTATTACAATTGCTCGCTATGTGACCAAAATTATTACATTTAAAACATTTGCGACCTTTATCTTTGTCCAGACAGAAACGATAACTGTGCGCTTCCGAACCGCATCCGTAACAATGGTCTTTCTTTATCACCGGAGATCTACCGATACGTGCCGACGCTACGTTTCCTTGATTGTCTTTTCTAAATCGCGTTCCTTATACGGTACTTTCTTTAAGTTTATCAAATATTTTAATATTACTTTTGAATTCCGTGAGCGTTCGGGATCCGTACAATATTGCCTTATCGCGACGTTCGTCTAACAAACCATCCGCCATTTATTGTATAAGGGCGTCTTCTTCGATATTACCTTGATTCGCGATTTCTTGCATACTATAAATATACATACGACTACTTTCGCCTGGTTGTTGTCTGCGCTTGGACAAATGCGCATGAATCGTGTCCGAATTTACTTTTACTTGAAATTCCCTAATCAAACTACGCTTTAAGCTGTCCCATAATTTAATTTCTCTTTCGAACGATATAAATTGTCTTGCTGCTCCTTTTAACATACGTTTCCCGTAGATAAACTTCTGCAAATCGTTCCATCCCAACAATGCGCTGGTGTCTTCAAAATTGTGGATCCAGTGGTCTATCAGTAGCTTATCCTCTCCGTTGAAATACGAAAGACTTTCTTCCACATCCTTTATGGAAAACGAAGCGAATTGTTGCGTAGTAGCCCTAACTGCTCCACCTCCCACACGATGTCCACTTCTCTGTGATTCTTCATCTTCAAGCGATTTCTTAACGCCTGTTTGTTTCCAACTGTGGATAACCTTAACTTCTTTGCCGCTTCTTTTAACTCCCTTAATTTCATGGAGTCAATCTGCTCATAGGTGTAAGTGACGGCTTCTTCCTCGACTGTTTTACCTGGACGCTTTCATTCTTCACCACATCTTCTTAGTGACGCGTTTTCAACGGCCATTCCGTTTAATTCCTCACGTCCAACTTCCTGCTCATTCACACTCGTTTCGAGCGTTACTTTGAATTGAGCCATTGTTCAAACAGCTACTTTTCTTACTCTTAATGTTTCTCTATCGTCTCCCTATATCACCGTTACACCAACACTACCGATTACTTCACAACTTTACTTTAGTATTCACGCGTGGTCAACTTTCCTCGCGCAACACTCTTAATCAACTTTGAATCGGATTCACACTGATGGTAACTGTAACACAACTTTCGACTTGATACCACTTTATGCCACTTTACACGACTTTTTACGACTTTATATTGCACACATGAGATCTATTCTCTTTTAATCCCGGCTGAGCCCCCAAATGTATGATTCCTTTCTTCTCATCAGTCTTTCTACGAATATCTGACTATCGAAGAGTAGGAATACTGGTGTTAATAATGGATTGTTCATAAAGATAAATAGACCATTTCAATGAAAATGCAATTTATTCTGATACAAGACAATACAAATAAGAGATACTCACTGCTTGATGGCTAGACGATGACTAACTTCTCAGTTCTTCGTTCTTCTTCAACCGTCTTTTCGTCTAACAACTTATCGCTGCGCGCCGGTACATTCCAACGGTCCTACGAACTATACATTGTCTAAGAATGCTTATTTACATTGCGATAGCGTCGCGCTCTTATGATCTAATCGGTATCGGCAGCCCTAAATAAACACTTCTTAACCCATTTGCATCAATGCGCGGAATAATTCGCGAGTCGCGATTGTCAGCTATTACCAAGCACGGAATAATCCGCGAGTCGCGACTGTTAGCTATCAACAAGCGCGGAACAATCCGCGAGCTGCGACTGTTAGCTATCACCAAGCGCGGAATAATCCGCGATCCTACGTTGTTATTTGTAAAATATTCTTCAGTTGCATCAGACCACGTTTAACCGCTTGTGAGAGCGTTTCATTTCTTTGAGTTTATATACATCAGTGTATTCTAAAAAAGTTTCACTTTTTCTGTGAAAACCTTTCAAACTGCCACTATCAGTAAGTGTTGCCAATCTATATTTAAATTAAAAAAATTCTAGTTTGGAAAGCAATCTTTTTTTATAATATAATCTAAAATTTAGTATGCCCCAATGGATATTGAGTATCCTGATTCGGAATCAAGTAGTGAGGTACGACATCCTAGAAAACGTTGCCGGAGAATTTCGTCAAGTTCTGATAGCAAAAATGAACAGTGCAATAATTTTATAAATAAAGAGTATGTGTGGAAAGCCAAAAATCATACTCCGATTATACATCCTTTTACAAGTGAAGGTGGTGCAACTATAAATACACGGGGCTTGTCGAGAGGGGAGGTTTTTGAACTATTTTTTAACAATGAATTAATTACAAAAATAATTACGGAAACAAATAAGTATGATGCAAGCGACGCAGACTTCATACCTATTGAAGAGGACGAATTAAAAGTATTTATTGCTGTAAATATTTTGATGAGTCTAATTTCCAAGCCCACGATTCAAAGCTATTGGTCAACAGATAAAAGTATAGAAACTCCGTATTTTAAGAATTTCATGAGCCGTGGCCGATTTATTTCTATATCAAAAAATTTACACTTTTCCAGTTTAAATAGTCCTAATGATCCACTGTCTAAAATTCGGGAAGTTATAGAAATTGTAAAGAAAACTTTCATTCGCATGTATGTCCCAAATAAAAACATTTCCATTGATAAGTTACTAATGGCATGTAGAAGTCGTTTACATTACATACAATTCATTCGAACAAAACGTGCGAAATTCGGTATCAAATTTTATAAAGTCTGTGATTCACAATCACGATATATACATAATTTCAATATTTATATAGGAAAAGATAAAATTGCTACAGGATCTGCTGGCAGAAATGTTGTATTCAATTTGTTAAAAGAGAGTCAATTATTGCACAAGGGGTATTGCTTATTTATTGATAACTGGTATAGTTCATCAACATTATACCGAGAATTATATAATATAAAAACAAATGTTTGTGGAACGGTGAGAATAAATAGAAAAAAAATGCCTCCAGAATTAAAATCACATGTATTACAAAAAGGGGAAGCTGCTATATTTACTACAAAAGAAATGGCGGCGATAAAATGGAAGGACAAAAAAGTTGTCGTTATGCTTACTACTATGCACGATTTAAGTTTTGTTCAGGCAGGAAAAAAAAACCGATATACTGGAGAAAAGAGTTTGAAACCAACCGCAGTAGTAGATTATAATCAACATATGGGTGGAGTTGATGTTGGCGACCAGATGTTAAGCAAACTTCATACTGTTCGACGATGCAAAAAATCCTATAAAAAAATGTTTTTTTATTTTATTGATATGATGTTGAATACTTATGTAATTTTTAAAAATCAGAAGAAAGATCGAGCCTTTCATGTGTTTAAACAATTATTAGCCGAAGAAATTATAGATAAATATTTGCCCAACATTAATGTAGATAAGGTATCTGTTAATGATTCCTTTACGAGATTTACTGGCAGACATTTTCCTGTACGGATACTTGCAATTCCAGCAAAAGGAAATAGAACTTCAAAACGATGCGTTCTATGCCTAAGTAAGTCGATTCGAAGGGAGACAGTTTTTAACTGCCACATTTGTGATAAAGCACTATGTATTGACCATTTTAAAGAATTCTACGAATGTTAATTTATTTTAACTAAAATAAGTTTATTTTATTTATAAAAAAATATTTGTTTTTCCTTTTGTGTAAGAAAATGTAAAATGCAATATAAAACTGTGTATTAATCGTTCAATTCAATCTTAACCATCTACATCAAAGCGCGGAATAATCCGCGAGCTGATTGCCCCGTCACAGCACATAAGATCGACCGCGCGTGGTGATACACGTCAGTCGTTTGTTTAACGTCGCTGATTTTTCGATGCGGGAACTTAAATAGAGCGATGATGCAAATAGGTTAATATCGCGTGAATGCTATCGGCAGTCGTAAAACCTGTGAAAGCTATTGTCTCTCAGGTATGCATCAGTTCGTATTCCCTTTGTCGAACTTCCCCATCCCACATGTATGTAGCGAAATTTCTCCAACATGGAGTCCTCTCGCAATTAGATAATAATTAGCTGTGGAGGTGAAAATTAACGATTAGAAATTAAATAAAACACTCGATTGAGCCAAGCAGAAAACGAAGTTCTTTTTATTGGCTCGAAGGGGAAAAGCCTCTTGACATAAAACCCCTTGAAGATATTTAATATAATACAGGTGGTATTGTAATGTATTATAATGCGCTACTTAGCTTTCTTATGGTGTCTTTGTGTGGGATAATGTATCTTGTGTAGTAAAATATTTATCGCTCTTCTAATAAATATATCACTTTCGAATTCTTTTCCGATCGCCTCAGAAAATGGTCCCGGCAGAGGGGGGGCTTGGTTACGCAGCGCTCAGATGGGGGTGTAAGTGTTTGGGAAAATTCTCGTGACGCTTACGCGTACTCTTTGAAGCGTAGATTATATCCTATAAGGTCGTTTTTAACCGTACACTAACTATATTGCGTTACATATATATATATGTAAAGAGAATATATTCTCTTTGTTAAGCGGTTAGAGGAAACATAGACCGCGATAAAGCTACTCTTGCTTCTTTTTTTGCTAGCAGAGCAAACTTTGCATGGACGTCCGTACATATTCGTTTTTGTTCTTAGTTCTAATAATTCGAGTAACGGTATGCTTCTTTATATCACCCGACAGTTTCTGAGGGTGATCATATTTTGATGTGCGAGGTGTAGGAACTAATGCAGAAGTTTGTTCCACATAATTATTCGATACATCTTGAGTACCTGGATATTCCTCGATCCATAAACGTGCAACAGCATGTAAAAATTTTTGATATCTTATAGTGTTACCATTAAACTTAACATATAATATATATTCATTGAACAGTGCGCAATTTAAAAGAAATAAAACTGTTTTTTATCCATTTCACTGTTTTTCTCATAATGGAAAAATATGATAAAAACTGATCGGCCAAATCTACGCCTATCATATTGTTACATCACGACTGACGAATGAAGGAAAGTAGTAAAGCTAAGCCTTTATGGCCACTCTGCATTCACCGAGTTTAGCCGGGACCAGGCAGGTTCATTTTCCGAAGATCAAGAAGAGATAAAAAATGACACAACGAGGATATTTTATAGGATTATTTTAGGTTATTCCACTGTAAAAGGGAAGAAGATAAAAAGCACAATGGACAATCACTTAGAACGTTAGGGGGTTAAATTAGTAAATTGAGCATGCGGTTAATTAATTTTTTATGTATAAGATTGAAATTTCTGTTGGTGTTAGTTTAGTTCTACTCTCTATATAATTGGTTATAGTTTCTATTAAAGTGAATTTATTATTTGCTTTGATTAGAATGACTTTATTAGTTGTTTCTTTGCTGAATACTTACTTTAATTGTAGTGGATCTCAGGACCTTACCAAAGTGTCGGTGTTCGGAATAGCGTTGGTCTGGGATGTGGGTGGTTTCTAACACGGGTTAATTGGTTGATAAGCACGATAATTAAGGTTCACCAAATTAAAGTATTAAAGAATTATATTTTCAAATCAAAGTTGAGCAAATTATAACTTGTACAGCCAAAATAATATAAATTTGGAAAGAACGAAATTATTAGATGTAGGATTGCGAACAAAACGAGAATAAGAACAATGACTAGTTTTACCAATAAACTAATAATTAAATCTGATGAATAATAGTTTGAAACAAGTCAACTACGTGAATGAATTTGTAACTCGTAATAATTGTTGTAATAATTGTGAGATGTAATAATTGTCGTAATTGAGAAACTGTAATAATTGAAAAATGTGATAATTGTGAGCGCGGGCCGAAGGGTCCCTCTTTATATAGCCTTAAGACATAGAGAAGAAAGTGGAGGTGGCATAGGGCTGACCTATAGGACCGACCTCCCTACTCCTACCAAGTTCCGTTTTCTTTCTAGAATTATTATTAACAACGATACCTCTATTCTGAAAAAGGCTCCAATTCAGCCATATCATAAATCAATCATCTTCGTCACTTGATAGGACATCCGCTCTGTTCTTTACACGTGGTGGCTATCGTCTAGAGGGTTTCTCTTTTCGACCCCCGGGGTCACAGTTACATTAGGTTTTTGTCACGTAGTCCAGCTTCAAATTATTATTCATACATAAACTTAAGTTATCGCTAGTTTAATATTATTGAAATCACGCATTACCTTTCACACATTCATTCCTTCTCATCCATTCTTTCTTATTTCATTATATTACTATCGCATAGGTGCAGGAGCACCGCTTAATCGTAATTATACCAGCCTTTAAGATTAATACAACCACAACCCAGGCCGCTTCTACGCCTATGGGTTTCCAAGACTTAAAATAACAGTGACCCTCCCTGGGGAGAGCGAAGGGGTGCTCGACGGGCACGGGACACTTTGGCGCCATTATACATTTCGAGATCCTTCGGTCTTCCCAGGCTCAGGTTCTAGAGAGCACGACAAACCTTCGCTTATGTATTATTGAAAGAAAGCATATGCCCTTCTTCCATTTCAACTTTCTTTATTCCTTTATTTATATTACCAATACGGTTATTGGAGAGATCGTATGTCGTCGGCCAACGATTTCTGTGTAGGGTTTCTAAGAGTCGATAATTTATGTTTCCTTTTCCTCTCACGAGTATGTTTCATCTAATTCTGATTATTAAGAGGAGTCTCAAGTTCTCCTCTGAATATTTATTTGTTATATGATTATTTTGTGTTTAGTTAATTTCTCTTATTTAAATTATCGGAGGTAATTGTTATTTATTTTTATATTAATGTTTAGATCGGAAGAAAAGGTTGTTGTTGACTTTTATATTAATTATTTGAATCTGGTTGATTAGACTTCTATATAACTATTATGTATTGTTTAATAAAATGTTCCTTTAAATTACTTGAAATAGTATTATTCGTGTCTTACAAGGAGAGGTCAAGGTCAGCCCCCCTTGGATTTCCTTGAAATTTTGCACACTTGTAAATGTTGATAAGAGCTACATTTTCGCCATTTAAACTACCCTCCAATACTCAACCCTTTTCGAGATATTGACCGATAAAAATTGCAAAAAAACTGAATATACATATCTACCTCTGTGTTGCTACTATAACCATAAGCCGCCGATAGCCGAGTGGTTAAGGGTTCAGGTTTGTAATCCTGATGATGCGTGATTAAATCTTTTTGAGTTTAATTTTTTTTCATTTTTTTTTTTTTCTAATTTTTTATGTTTATATTTATTTAAAATAATGTCTTATATATTAACATTTTTGTTTCTTTTTTTTTGACAGCATATTTTATTAATTTTATGAAAATTAAAATGTAAAATATGTTGTATTTTTTTTTACTTCCGATCAGTCAAGTTTCCTTTTGCCTAGGACTGTTCTAAACAAACGAATGCAGACGGGGGAAAGGGGGACCGAAGATATCTTTATCGTCTTTTCTTTGTAATAATCCAGCCATCCAGTCATCTCCGTCGGACTCGTTACTCGTCATTGCTATCACTATTCTTTAGGTCATTCCCTGGTAAAGGCTTAACAGCTTGACCAAAAACAGACCAAACTATATATTACGCTACAGGACGTAACATATATAAAAACACAAAAAAAATATAATAATAAAAATACATAAAAAGAAAATATATAATAATAATAATAAAAATATATATATATACATATACACAGAAATATATATTCTTTTTTTTTATATATACATATCTTCTTCTTCTTCTTCTTCTTCTTAGTTTAGGACATTGTCCTGTTTTTTTCTCCAACTTTTATTCTTTTTCTGTATTTTTATACCTCCTGCGATGAGGAGGTCCAGCTTTCACACCATCGTTTGCAAGGTCTTCCCGGTAGCCTGCTCGAGTTTGGCTTCTGTATACATATATACATATAAATGTAAAAATCTTATAATAGAAAAATGAAGACGATGTTAATCTTCTTCATCCTTCACTACGTCGCCATAACATCTGCACTACTTGGATATGATTGCGGAGGCACAGCTGCTAACATCACTTCGATTTAACTAATAGAGACGAAAGAGTGTGATCTCCCTAGTACAACTGTTAATAAAACACAAACATACGTACAATTATTACAACTAACAGACTACGAAAACACAATGGTGTACCAGTGTAGAGTGGAGATCGATAGGACAATATATTATTGTGGAATGCATTCGCACATTTCAGCTGTACATAACGGTCGACTCATCTATCTTATCGAAATTTCGCGTGAAGCATGTAGCTCTATAGTAAAAACAGGAACTATTTCATTAAACTCGTTTACCCAAATAAGTGGCCTTCAAATCAATACAACGGATTTCCGAAGTGTAACACTCGCCGGCACGATCGGCATGGACGGCAGATGTCAAGGAGCTCAATATTCGGACGCCGACGGAACGTGGGAAAGCGTGGTGGTTCAGGCAGTGGTACGAACAAGTATTAAAACCTATACAGGGGTAGTAAAATTTAAAGAAAATATTATACTATTAAAAGGACATATACAATGTCCCTTTTCGGACGAAACGTGTTTTACAGATGAGACTGGTAACGCTTTCTGGACAATAATTCCAAAATCTACATGCTATTTCGAAGCATATTCTGTACTATATGAGGGCAATGCTATCAAGATGACAACACCAGAAACTGCTTCACACCTTTATGCAGTAACAGAGGGCGAAACAACGTTCGCATTAATAGGAAAACTAGAAGAAAACGTTTGCGGGTACAAATTAATAAAAACCGAACATCCAAAATTATTTATATTGGAAACCAGTCGAGACAGGACATTTAAAACTAAAACAAAAATATCAACGGAAAACATGGACTTATTTACGTACGTAAATTCTAAATTCGTCTACGTTGAAAGACATTATCAGAGTCAATTGGAAAACCTATATAACAACGTCCTACAACAGAGATGTGAATTGGAAAAAGAGGTCATCAAAAATGTACTCGCCTTAGCAACAATTCTTCCTGATGTATTCGCCACTGCAATAATGAAAAGTCCAGGATACATGGCGATTATTGGTGGAGAAGTGGCGCACATTATTAAGTGCACCCCAGTGCCAGTAAAAATTAGGCACACAGATAGCTGCTTTCGAGAACTTCCAGTCACGTATCAAAATTTAAGCATGTTCCTAAGACCAAAATCCAGGATCTTAGTAAGCAGAGGCACGCAGGAGCGCTGCAATGCTTTACTTCCTCAGGAATACCTAGTCGAAGGTATCTGGTACCAGATGCTGCCAAAACCAACCTACGCCAAAGAACCACATGTTTTGGAACCACAAACAAAGGCCACATGGAAATATACCGAGGCGGGTTCTCTCGCCACGAGCGGAATCTACTCGCAAGCAGACTTGGACAATTTACGTGACCACGTCATGTTTCCGATGGAACAACCATCAATCATTAACCACATTGCGAGAGGAGCCGCCGGACAAAAGATGCAGTCGGAAGAATTAAAAATCATAAACTTAATAAGTGAAAATGAAATGGGTAAACTGGCAGAAAGTGTAAGTGCGCGTATGTGGGAAGGATTATTAAAATTCGGGTCAGTGAGTGCCGCCATTCTAGGGATTGTATTTATATTTAAACTTATAAAATTAATTATAGATTCTATTATTAGAGGATATGCCCTTCATACTGTGTATGGATGGAGCATACATTTGCTTGGCGCTATCTGGAGCTCCATAACGAATTTACTTCTTCATTTAAAAACCAGAAAAAACCTGAAAAATACTAAAGATATTATAAAAGAAACGGAACTCCAGGAAGTCGCTACAAATAAGGAACAAAGTTCCGATAATATTATAAATAACGACCAGTCGTCCCGAGGTCGAAATACATCTGAAAGTCATAAACCATGTAAATATGTACGATTTAGCCTAACAGATGAGCTTCCCCGCAAATTTAAATCTACACGAAGTCCAGATGAATAAATTCATTTGTGCTTCTTTCTAAGGGGGGAGGTGTCACGTCGCAGTGACGTATTTTTCTATAATAATGCGTACATTTTAAGAACATCTTTTTATACCACTATAAGACGTAATATAGAAATAATGCTTTAATTGTTGTTACATGTGCTTATGTCACGTCTTGGTGACGAAATATTATTATTAAACTTATATAATTTAGCTTTACATCTTTATTACAATATATATGCTATTTTTACTATTATTAAAACATATACTTATGATTTCGTTAAAAGTATACGGTAAACTTTATATTCTACTCTTAAAAATAGTACAGAGCTCCTTATTAAAGATTTTATTTATTGATATCATCAATAGTGGTATATTTTGGAATAATATATTATATTACCTGTTAATGTAATAATAGATTGTTACACCCTATATATAAGCCTCTCGTACCTATCTTTAGCATAAATACGCTCGTCGAATATTGCGTCGTAATATCTTTGGAGAGGATTAGGTAGGACGGCGTAGGCGTGGTTCCCCGTGCTAAATTGTCGTGTACGCACGGCCAATGGAAACGCGCTCGTCGAGCATTTAGCGTGAGTGGGAGCAATTCCCACTCTTCCGATTCAGAGCTGACTTAAGGAGACGCGGTCTTCCCCGCAAGGCAATCGCCAGTCTACTGGTAACATCCAACTCTCACATATCTTAACTTGCTTAACCCTTTTAGCACCGGCGAAAAAAACGTGCATAAGCGAAGAATACCGGGCCGAATCGGCGAATTTGCAGAGGTTTACGAAAATGCTTGTAAAAACGAAAGTAGAAGTGATATTTACAAAATATAAAAAGCAGCATATTCGGAAATAAATGGAGAATAAAACGATACGAATTGTTTTTTATTATTTGTTGAAAATCATAAGAATAACATGAACATAAGACATAACAAAAATCGTACAAAGTGATTTCTCTTTTTCAAATGGTTATTGCACATAAAAAAAGTCATCATTTGGTCATAGCTCTATATACATCTTTTAGTATAATATATAGACATTGCATTTTGCAATCATTTGCAATACAATAACAGAAGTCGGATAATAAAACGGAAGGATAACGCTATGATGCACGNATAACTATAATAAACATCATAAAGATTGCGATAACGGTCCAAAGAAACTATCCCGTGTCGACAAATATCCGAGGGATATCCCGTTTCTATCTTATCGCTCTAACATATACAGACCCGCGGCACTAATCAGCATAAAATATAACAAAAAGTTTAATCTAATAACAATTTTTCACTTGTGTTGCATCGAATATGAACCATTTTAACATTTTATAAAGTTATTTTGAAACACAGACCTCTTCTGATGAATACAATAAGGCCCCAACGGAGGCGCAACGATATATCGTCGTTCGGTGCTAAAAGGGTTAACATACTACTTCAGTTGCATTGTAATACTTTAATATTAAACGTCTTTCTCAATACTTAACCGTTTAGATCAGTCTTTATCAAGATAAGTCTTCCTTTTACTACGTTAATACTATTACCAATTAAAAGAAAGACTTTTAATATATATAGTTCTTTTAAGCAACTTATTATTTAAATAAGTTGACAATTTGTAATATTTTATAAGAGTGCGTTCTTACGTCGTGTATTTATAACCGATATATTATAATACGGCGCCTAGTTATCGCCATACTTTACGACGCGCGTTAACATTGTGAATAACGGGTTGTTGTGAAACAAGTGTATTATTTGCTTAAAATCAGTTATTATTTTAGAATATACTTTATTTTTACCAAATACTTTCTGTGTCTTAAATTATATATTCTAATTAAACATCCATTGGCCAAAATCCTTGAATATTCCAACAAGCGAAAACCAATTGGCGACGATACTTACTAAAGACGACTTGCTCTGAAAAGAAAACCATCTCTTGGGTCATTCATCTTCTATTACAACACCTTGGATTAACCAAAGGGTAATTACAGATTTTTATAATACAAAGGTAAGGTTCTTCTAGCCCAAATCCCTGGTAAAGTACCGGCTTGTCGGACTGACCAAAAACAGGGCAACACTTCTTAAAACCGTGTAAAGTCTAGAAACGATTGACCGGGAAAAGGAAGTAAATTAAATTAAATTGTTCTTGCTCCTTTGACAACTCCTTCTGAGACGTCACAGGAAGACAAAAACTGGTGGCAGCGGTGGGATTGAAAAAGAAGATAACTTGCCTTTTTAAATTCATTTTTATTACTCATATTCAAAACCATTTTAGTAATAAATTACAATTTTCCCGAGAACATAGTACAGTCGAAATAATTTTAATAAATTTTTTAAATTCCGTTCTCAATAAAAATCATTAATAATGACATCTGAAAAGAAACGCGTTAGACCCGATACTCCATTGTCTCTTGAAGACTTAGCGAGTATCGAAGAAAGATTCAATGAAAAAGAAATGATACTTAATAAAAAAATGGACGAAATTGCGCAATGGCAAGAACGACTTTTTAGAATGCAAAATGAAACAACTGAGCAACAAGAAGAGCTTGAAGCTCTAAGAAAAGAAGTAGAATTAAAAGAACGTAGAATCGAAGAATTACGCAAATCTTTTGGGTTAGATTTTAGCGGTTTCAGAGGCTTTCAAAGGGCACCAACACTTCTTAAAACCGTGTGAAGTCTAGAAACGATTGACCGGGAAAAGGAAGTAATTTAAATTGTTCTTGCTCCTTTTACAACTCCTTCTGAGACGTTACAGGACAAAAACTTTTTTTACGAGTCTACAATGTAATTGTAGACAATATACAATCTAATCAATGTGTCTACATTGTAGACAAATGTACGATTAGAATCAATGCATGGCGTTTTCTTTGTTATTGGAACAAAGAACATAGCGTTTTTTGTACGTGTTTTACTACTCTTAACAAGTAGCAAACAGTAAGCATTTCTTATTTTGTATTTAGATACTCGTTCTTTTGCTCTAATAGCACCTATATTTTTATGCAATTTTTGAATTTTTATACAGTTAGTAGCCTTCACAATGAATAAAAAGGATAGTTTTGGCGAGTTTTATCTCGACGATCTCTCAGATTGTGTTCACTGCACTTCAGCAAGTAGTAATGATGACGAAAGTGATAGCAGTAGTATAATAATTCGACAGCGACGTTCTCTATTACCACTAATATACAGTGATTCCGAAGACGACGATATAAATAATAACTTTGAAGACAACCCTGGTACATGGTCGACAAACGACAAGACCATAATTTTGGAACCTTTAGCATTAATTTCATTGAAATAAAAGATTTGATTAAATTAGGTTATTTTATAATAGCACAAAGCGTATAATTTTACCAGAGAATAAGAAAAGCGCATACATTCCCGCGCGACAGTCTAACAATAAGCCGAAACCGAGCCGGTATCTCGGACGATCTGCGGCTGAGTGACCGGTGAGAGGGGCATAGGATTCTCGAACCGCTACCGGTCGGTAAAGTAACTTTTCCAAAAATATACATACAACCTATTTTTCAATATTTACAACTTTTTTTATTGTTTATTTTCCGAAAAAAAATTATAGCATGTCTAGTCTACCACGAACAGTCATTTGACCGTTTGAAAAATTTATGTTATTTGCGACTATATTCGTCGATAATCGCATTCTTGAAATTGTTTTACGAGTCTACAATGTAATTGTAGATAATATACAATCTAATCAATGTGTCGACATTGTAGACAAATGTGCGATTAGAATCAATGCATGGCGTTTTCTTTGTTATTGGAACAAAGAACATAGCGTTTCTTGTACGACAGTACGGTCTTGCGATACGAACAAAAAGCATCAAAATTTTAGTGTATAATAGAAATTATAATTATATTATAATAAAAATTATTACGTGGTATAAGTGATAGTTTCGACAAAGTCAACAGAGCCAACAATATTTAGTGGTATGATTTACGATTGTTTTTTTATTTCTGGTCTATATGTTTTTGCCCCGTTTGATTTATATTTTCATATTTTAGTTTTTACTTTATCATTTGTATATTTATCCCCCAAAATGTCAAGACATTCGAGGAATATCAATTTATTAGACAAAATAAATAAAATACACGAGGATTGTTCAGAAGATGATCAAGAAGTTTGCGATATTGATGATGATACTGCAGAAAATTATTGTGACTTATTTGACAGCGATACGGACGAAGAGAATATTTTGAATATACGAAGAGGACAAAAAAAAAAGAGATTAGTTCCGAAAGTGAAAATGAGGAAGAGATTGAAACTGTAATGGACGGAACTATTTGGCAAAAAATAAAAGAAGGGTCTGACAGTGGAAGAACATCGATTTATAATATTTTCAAGGAGATATCAGGACCGACAGGATACGCTAAACGAAATATTATGAAGCGCAGAGTTAAATCAGCATTTTCTTTGATTATTGATTATAAAATGATTAAACATGTAAGAAAATATACGGAATCAGAGGCATTTCGAGTGTTGAAAACGAAATGAAATGTATCTACAGCAAAATTATATGCATTTATTGGACTTCTATATGCACGCGGCGCATATAAGGCTAAAAATATGGATTTATCATATTTATGGAACACGAAATAAGGTCCGTCATTTTTCTCGACAACTATGAGTCGAAATGATTTCGCAGAGATCATGAGATTTATTCGATTTGACAACAAAAATCAACGAAGCCAAAGCTTACAAAACGATAAGTTCGCATTGATTTCTGAAGTTTGGTATAAATTTTTCGAGAACAGTCAAAACTGTTATAAACTAGGAGCATATCTTGCTATAAATGAACAATTGTTTCCTACAAAAGCACGTTGTAGATTTACTGAATACTTGCCCAACAAACCGGACAAATTTGGCATAAAATTCTGGTTAGCTTTCAATGTAAGCAGTAAATATATAGTAAACGGCTTTCCATATTTGGGAAAAAATGAAGGAAAAGAATCATCAATCCCACTTAGAGAGTTTGTAACTTTGAAATTAGAAGAACCATATACGGGCCATGAGAGAAATATAACAGTTGACCATTTTTTTACAAGCGCTTCACTAGCGAGTAAACTTCTAGCAAAAAGAACTGCGCTTGTTGAAACTATTCGGAGAAATAAAAAAGAGCTACCAAAATTAGCGAGAAAGGCAAAGGATAGTATGACACGCTTCTCAACAATATTATACAAATCGAAAGATTTTATTCTTTCAATTTATAAAGCTAAACCCAATAAAAAAGTATTGATACTTACATTAGTTCAATGCATTCATCCGTTGAAATTGAAAAAAATGACACTCGTATACCAGAGACAATTAGATTTTACAATAGCACAAAATTCGGTGCAGATGTAACCGATCAAATGGTCAGAAAATATAGTGTAAAATCTAAATGTCAAAGATGGCTTTTACAGGTATTTTTTAATATCTTAGATTTAGCCGGGATAAATGCTTGGATTTTATATAAAGAAACGACGGATGAGGAAATATCGAGGCAAAAGTTTTTATTTCAATTGGCAAAAGAACTTGGGACCGAATATCAAAAGGAGAAACAGATAAGCAAAGAATGCTCATTAAAAACAATAATAAATACAAATACTGTTTCTTCTGACGGGAGATTTTGTCAAATAAGATATTGTAAAGTCAATAAAAAAAACAAAATGTGTATAAAATATAAAAAGTATGTATGTGGAAAATGTGCAGTACAAAATGCTGCAATTTGTAAAAAATGTGATGAAAATGCATAAAAGTAAATAAAACTTACTACATCGAAAAGCGGGGAACGGGTTTTTATTGTAGCATCAGAAAAATATTTTGTTTACTATTGTTACGTCCTGTAGCGTAATATATAGTTTGGTCTGTTTTTGGTCAAGCTGTTAAGCCTTTACCAGGGAATGACCTAAAGAATAGTGATAGCAATGACGAGTAACGAGTCCGACGGAGATGACTGGATGGGAGGAATTGATGTTACTTGGCTTAAGAAATAGGTTATGATCGAATGTTGGGAGATATATGGAGTAATTAGTCCTGATACACCTTTACCTTTCCGTCGATGTCAGTTTCTATTTCGGATCCTTGAGTCGGTTCTGGGACAGGTTTAGTATCAATAAGCGCTGGTTTTAACTAATTCCACCAGAATGTTCACTCTTAACTTGGTTTAATAAAGTATGTTTATTCTTTCATCTCAACGAATGATCTTCCTTTCATGACACACAGATTACACTGATTACAGGATAACTTCTTGTTAACAGACTGAATACTAACTTATTAATTAACACAGAATTACGGACTTATGAATAATACTGGATTTCAGACTTATAACTAATACTGGATTTCAGACTTATAAACTAATGCAGGATTTTAGACTTATAAACTAATACAAGATTGAACGGAAAAATAATGCTAATGCTAATGCCAATCAATGAATGATCCGTCGGCTCTCGACATCCCTTCTTATAACCTTCGTCCGTGCGTACTTCCCAGTACGTCATCTCCTCTTCTTAACGAATCGGTTTTCGGAAAATGCACTCTGTCTTCACTATTGCTGAGTTCATTTACGTGTACGACCCTCATTGGTTGATGAACTCATGTACGTGTTATTAGTATTTCGGGTTAAGGTTCGGGCGGTATTCGGACCTAAGAAGTCCGAGTGCCTCCACGTTGGGGGTGAACTTTATTGCTCCGTTAATTTTATGGTTGCTTGAAACCGATAGGAATAGATGTGTGTTCGAGGATGTTTATTTTGTATGGTCCTCTCTAAACTCCAGCCGATATTGGGGTGCTGGACTTAAAGAATGCCGCTCATCTGGTCCTTCTCCTCTCATAAATAACCTTGTCATCGCGTACATGATCCATACGTGATGCTCGAGGAAAATATCGAGCACAGAGAAGAAGAATAGAAAAAAAGAAGAAAAGGGAAACGTCTTAGGACGTAACAAGAGGATGGAATTTTTTTTGAACTTCTCTGTGACGTTCTAATAAGGGAGGTACAAAAAGATTTTATAAATCCAATTTAACGAAGCTCCATGAAAAATTTTCAAATAAATGTGGCAAACCTTGAAAATTTAACAGCTGGTATCCAATTTCTTTTAATAATTTAAGGAAGATTTCTTGTTACGTTGTACTTTTGTACAATACAAATACTTTACTTTCGAATAGAATACAGAAGAAACTCGTTTCGACGTACAGGATATATATATTTTCAAATCTATATATTTCGCGTTCAAAATATATAGTCATTCGGATTAATTCAAGACAATTAAATATTAACAACTGACAGCTTGAAAGAGACTAGAGCGTGATTCTTGCCGCAGTTGCTTCAAAAATATGAAAGAAAATCAGAGAATAAGACAAGTATAATCGATGTGCAGTACGCCCAAAAATAAAAACATCGCGGAGCTCATGGTCAAGTGGTATCACGCTGACGTCGTCTATAAGTGACTTTGCTAGCGAAAGGGTAAAATCCTCCCTCACAGATAGAAAATTCCTTGTCAAATATCAAAACCAAATTACCACAGTTTATCCAATCCTTTGCAGTATCCCGCGAGGAAGTGTATTTGGACCACTGCTTTATTCAATTTACATTACAGACTTACCCACCTCAGAGGAGATAACTACTGCCACATTTGCAAATGATACAGCTTTGCTTGCATCAAACACTGATTCTCATAATGAGTCTAGCACTCTTTAACGTCATCTGTGCTTGCTAGAAAGATAATGCCAAAAGTGGCGTATCAACATCAATGAAAGTAAGTCTGCTCATATAACATTCACACTGCGCAAAAGCACCTGTCCCCCTGTGGTCATCAATGGGGTAGAGATTCCGATTAAGGAGTCAGTTAAATACCAAGGTATGACTCTGGATAAGAGAGTAACGTTGAGACAGTATATCGAAACAAAAACAGCTTACATGAAGGAAAGAGTTAGGAAAATATATTGGCTCATTGGCTTAACATCAAAAGTAACCTTAGAGAGCAAGCTTGCTATCTATAAAGCAATCATAAAACTTATATAGACGTATGGAATTCAACTATGGGGAACTGCAAATAATTCAAATATCGAAATTTTACAAAGACTCCAATCAAAAACTTTGCGAAACATTTGCATTGCCCCTTGAAATGTAACTAATAAAAGAATTCACCAAGATCTAGATACGCCTATAGGTAGGGACGAAATTATAAACTTTAACGAACGCTACAGCATCCGTCTAGCTTATCATCCGAACACTTTAGCTAAAAGACTACTGGAAATAAAAAATTTAGTACGCAGACTAAAAAGATTGTACCCTTCGGATTTAGGAATTAAATTTAATTAGCTTGTGATATAAATATTTTGTAGCACTTATGTCTTTCTTTTTCTTTTTTTCTTTTTTTTTTCTTTTGTTATCATTCTATCGTTCGTATGTAAGCACAACTCATTCCAGTGTATCACGTCAGCATAAATTACTTACGATTCTCGCTAAGAATTGATTGTATGTTC
>JACGTP010000566.1:0-26226 GCA_023678845.1 Mischocyttarus mexicanus
CCCCCCGTAAATCATCTCATCAAAAGCTATCCCATCCACATTCATCCTCCTTATCTACTCCTGCATCATCTTCTACCCCCTTCTCACATAAGAGATCAACTTATCCTTCGTCTTCTCGTCATAAGTTATCTCATTAGTCATCTTCATCATCACCCCATAAATCATCTCCTCACTTATTACCAACCAGAGCCAATTGTTCTAGTACAGAGAACTCCGCCAAAAAGGCTATCTTAGAATGAGGTGTAAGTAGTACATCTCTTAACTCATGCAGTCATCTCAATTTAATACTAAAGACCTCAGTCTCATCATCATTTAAGTTATATCAGACGGTTAAAAGAGTCAGATTCTCATCGCTTATCTCAAATATCGATCGACCATCTCATCCGTCTCCTTCATTCTGCTCTCGAGCTCCCGTTCTTCGTGCAACTTGCAAAGCCTGTGCCATCTCTTCTAAGGCAGTTCCGACTTTATTACGTCTTCTCATTGATCCTGGACCAAAGTTAACTTTAGCATATGCTTAACTTGTTGCTAAGCTAAAACTTAACCGATGTCCAGGAAGAATTCCTATTCAGGGCGTGGGTAGTCCATCTCCAGAAGCAACTCAAGGTCAAGTATTCTTGGTTCTTTAATCGAACTACTCGTCTTCTCAAGTCAATCTTAAGGCATTAATTTTGTAAAGATTACATCTCAGCTCCCGTCGTCTATAATATCGAAGCAAAACTGGCCTTATCTCAGACTTCTCTAACTCTCCAAATCCCATGGACATTCTCATTGGTGCCGCCAACCTCAGAAAAAATAATGAAGTCATTTCGTCTTATCATGGAAGGCGATACAGAGCTCATAGCATTTCATACAAGGTTCGGTTTGGCAGTTCTAGACGCAGCCTCCAGCTCGAACCAGGCTAATTCTCTTATAGCTTGCTATGCCATCTCAAACGTATCTCTAAACGAAACTCTCACAAAGTTTTTGGTTCTAAAAGAAGTCTAATTTTCTCTTACGTTGTCCTTAAGTCTTGCTAAATCCGAATGCAAGAAGCATTTTGTAGACACTCACTCTCGACTACTTACAGGTCGTTATATAGTTTTTTCGCAATTCTCGAAGGGCATATCAACTTTAGGGCACTAAAAATCGCTCGCCACGATATGTCTTGAGAGGCTCCTTAAGAGATTCGAAACCGATGGTCTTCTCACGGAAAAATACATCGACTTCCTTAAATAGTCTTCTTATTATTATTATTCTTAGTTTAGGACACTGTCCTGTATTTTCTCCAACGTTTTTTTTTTTCTTGTTTTACAACTCCTGCGATGAGGAGGTCCAGTTTCCATACCATCGTTTAAAAAGTCTTCTCGGTAGCCTGCTCGAGTTTGGCTTCTATCTTTGGCAGACGGTGTTTTGCCAGAGATGGAACGTAGGGTCTTCATTTCTGTACTCCTTAGTAGTCTCTTAGTAGCAGCGGTTTCGGCTCTTGCTTCAATGGAATATGACATAATTGGCCTTACACAGGTCTTGTAAATACGAGACTTGCAGTTGATGCTCATGTACTTGTTGCGCCAAATTATGTCTCTAAGACAGCCGGATACTATTGCTGCTTTTCTTGTTTAAGCTCGTACTTCTTCTATGCTGTTCTTACTGCTAGTTATATTGACTCCTAAGTAGCGGAATTTCATCACCTTTTCGACGCTAAGTCCATTAACTGCAAGTTTGCATCTTCTTGGCTCTTTAGATATTGTGGGCGACTTCGTCTTATGTAAAGAAATGTTGAGATTAAATTTTTTGGCTGTTGTTTCAAATCTGCACAGCAATCTTTGCAAGTTGTCCTCGTCTTCGGCTATAAGCACTGCGTCGTCAGCGTATGCTATAAGTTTTATTTCCCTAACCCTCTTTCTGTATACTTTTCCGGCAGTCATTACTTCTTTTATTATTTCGTCCATGATTAAATTAAATAGAATTGGACTTAAGCTGTCTCCCTGTCTTATTCCATTTGCTACGTGTACTCGCTTCGAAAGGGCTCCGTTGGTTTTGATGAAGCACGTGTTGTCGGTGTTGATTTCCTCTATAATAGCTGTGATGCCAGGGTCCACTTTTCTTTGTCTTACAATTAGTACATTGATTACATCTGTTAGTCTGATGTTATCAAACGCTTTTTCTAAACCGACAAAGCATAAGTAGGCAACTTTGTTATATTCTATTGCCTTTTCCACGATTTGACGCAGGACAAAGATTGCGTCTGTTGTGGTCCTGTTTTTTCGAAAACCCTGCTGTTCTTCGCTTATTCCTGTAACAACTACCACTTCTGATATTATTTTTGTGAACAGTTTCATAACCGCACTCAGAAGACTAATGCCCCTATAGTTTTGGGGGTCGGTTTTTTCCCCTTTCTTGAATACCGGTATGATTATGCTATCTTTCCATTGGATTGACACTTTCCTCCCTTCTATAATTTTATTGAAGAGGCTATTCAGGTCGTCTATCAGTGCTGGTCCTCCAAATTTAATAATTTCGTTCGTGATGTTGTCCAGGCCTGGGGCTTTACAGCTCTTCAGTTTCTGGATTGACGCCCTTAGTAATTCTTTGGTGCACCTCCAATGTCCCAGTTAATCAGCTGCAGCTTTTTCTGCTTGAGGCTTAGTGTCAGACTCACGGTAAAGGTTTTCAAAGTGTTTTTCCCAGCTTTCTTTGGAAATTTTGCATGTTTGCACGTATTCATTCAACGGCTTGCTGCGGTTTCTTAGCATGTTCCACACTCGTTTCTGACCTCCGTACATGTAATGCTCCATGTCTGTTGAAAATTTCTCCCAGAAGCTCCGTTTTATTTCTCTTATCCTGTTATTCGTCTTGTTTCTTATTAGCTTATATTGCTAGAAGTTGATTCTCTTGTCTCCGCATTGTACATAAGCGTCTTTTTTCTCTATGGCTAGGTCTTTTATTTCGTTTGTGAACCATGGCTTCTTGTTGTATTTCTTCTTCCCATCAACTCTTCGTTTACCTAATGCTTCCTCGGCCGCTCTGGTTATGTTTGTGGAGAGTTTTTTCCATGCAACCTCCACATCGTCGCTTGGTCCAACTTTGTTATTTTCTATGTGTTTCTTCAGTCTTTGCTCGTAAAAATGTTTGGTCGAGTCGTTTGAAAAAGATTCGAGGTTCCATCGTTCTGCTGAGTTTTGTGGACCTCTCATCATTAGTTGAACCGTGCGTCTGAATGTTGTGAGTACCAGGCTGTGGTCTGTTCCGGCATTAGTGGAGCTTAAAGTCTTTACGTCTAGTATCTTAGAAGGATGCACATTTTTATTCGTTAAGGCGTAATCAATTATTGACTTTAGTCCTCTGTTGTTTGCGAAGGTAAATTTTTGTTGTGGTTTGTGTGGGAAGAATGTGTTGTTTATTTGGAGTTCATTCTGGGCACAGAATTGTATTAACTGTTCACCGTTCTCGTTTGTCGTGTCCTCATTGAACCGGTTTTTGAGACCTGGTATTATTTCGTTCCCGATTCTTGCATTAAGATCGCCAAGAATAAAGATTTTGCTTTTTCTTGGGATTAAGTCTAATGTTTTTTGGAGGTTCTGGTAAAATTCCCCTTTTTTCTTGAGGTGTCGTCATGTCCGGCGCGTACACAGCTATCACATTGGTTGTTATACCTTCTTGGAACTTAAATGACACTCGCAGGATTCTATCATTTATGTAGCTGATGTCATGATGGTGTTGATGGAATTTTTCATGTACCATGAGTCCGACCCCGGAAGAAGTTCTTTTATCTTTGTTCTTACCGCAATACACCAGAAGATATTTACCATACTTCGAGTTGCCATTGCCTTTCCTCCTAGTCTCTGATAGTGCGCAGATGTCAATTCTGTTTTTTTCCAATTCCAATAATACTTCTTGATCTCTATTGTTGAATGCTGTAATGTTCCAGCATCCAATTCTTTGTGTGTCTAGGTTTTGGAATCTCTTTCTCCTTGTCCTTGCCTTGTCGTATCCGTTGCAATCCGTTTAGCTGTTGATTTAATAAAATCTAAAATTCGAGAAAAAAATATGAATGCTAGTGGCAGTGAAAATACATTAACGCGAGTACATTTAATGTTAAAACTAAAGGTTAATGTATAAAATGTAGCAAAACATGAGATCATGTAAAAGATTGTTGGCATAACCTACAAAGACAATATCAGGAGTCATCAAGAGGCCAAGTATGGTCACGCAGGGGCACAACGTACAGAGGTCATGAACAACAACAACAGAGATTAACGTACAAGTCCTGGGCAACACAAGTAGTTCAAGTAAATGCGAACCAGTGTAGTGAAAGTGAAAACAAAAATGAGAATATTATTAAATGGTTACTTGATAGTGGTTGTATAAATCATATTGTAAATAATCAGTAATATCTTTGTAATATAACAGATTTAAGAAATCCAACTGAAGTTATCTTCCATAATGATAAAAAGTTAACACGTTGAGCGCGGAGCCAATATTTCTGACCTTTCCGCTCTGCCGGCAGCGAGCGGGCGCTCCTCTAACGGTGCGATAATGTAAG
This sequence comes from Mischocyttarus mexicanus, assembly GCA_023678845.1. Lineage (NCBI taxonomy): Eukaryota > Metazoa > Arthropoda > Insecta > Hymenoptera > Vespidae > Mischocyttarus > Mischocyttarus mexicanus. The sequence goes on from JACGTP010000566.1 coordinate 4,526, forward strand.
ATGATCCGCGACTTTCAAACAAATGATTTAAAGCAGTGCGTAGGATTCGTGTCGGGTTAGGTTATCGGTTGTAGCTCGCTTTTGAAATCATGTTCAAGATAAAGAAAAGTTCCGTTTTTTCTCTTTGAGTGAAACAAGTGAACAAGAAATGCATGCGTACCTCCGAAAAGCTTTCAGTTGCAAGAAAGTCATACAAGTCTACAGATCGTTTTAGAGTGAAAAATTAAGTTTGTTCTTCAGAATATTTATCGCCCATAAAACCGAAAATGTTCGAAAAAGAAGACAGTGATACAAAACAACTAACAAGAAAGTGCGGATTTGTACAAAAGCAGAAGAGTTTTATGCACTTTTCGTTACAGACGAAATATTTCAGCACATCAGTGAACAAACAAACCTCTATGCTACTCAATGTAGAATCATTTCTAAACGTACAACTAACTGGACACCAACTAACAAAAATGAGCTGAAGCGTTTATTTGGGCTCCTAATATGGATGGGTATGGTAAACTTTCCCTCCTTACGTCTATATTGGTTTCAAGACCCATTGTTTTCACAAACATTCCCACAAACAGTAATGAGCAGGGACAGATTTGAAATTCTAATGAGAATTTGCATTTCGCTGACAACGAAGCAGCTGTCGCAAATAACCGACTATCAAAAATTCAATTCATCATAGACGAATTAAATACAAATTTTCAAAAATACTACGATCCACCAGAATTATTATGTATTGACGAATCGCTAATTCTATTCCGTGGGCGCATTGTATTCAAGCAGTATTTAAAACAGAAAAAACACAAATACGGTATAAAAATATTTAAACTATGTTGTGGTCATGGATACACTTATAACTGTCATGTGTACACCGGAAAAGCTCTCGATAGGGAAAACACAACTCCGTCAAATGTTGTAATGTCTCTATTGAAAAATTTATTTCATAGAGGCCACACATTGTGTACTCACAACTGGTACACCAGTATCGATTTAGTGAATCGCCTAGTAGAAAAAAAGACACATTTGATTGGAACACTTCGAACACATCGTAGGGGAAACCCAAGTGATGTGATAAAAACTAATTTGAAACGTGGAGATGTTATAGCTAAAGAAAATAATCAGGGTATTACAGTGTTGAAATGGAAGTTATAGTTGAATATAATAAAGAAAAAACATCAATTGATTTGTCAGATCAAATGAGTGCATATAGCAGTCCTTTGAGGATAACCCTCGAATGGTATAAAATGTTGGCCTTTGAGTTATGTTTGAACACTGCTGTAGTCAATTCGCTGTACGTCTTTCAAGAAGTAACAGGTCAAAAAATATCAGTTAAGGAATTTCGGAGACAATTGGTGAAGGAACTGACACAGCGAGAAGATGAACAAATTCCACGTCCCGAAGGAGAGATTCTTCATAAATTGCAGAAAAATGAAGGACATGTCCATAAAGTTCGGAAATATTGTTCTGGTTGTTATGCAGAAAATTCAGGATTATTTGGGCCCAAGATAGCCAAAAATTTACCAAAAAAGGTTGTTACATTTTGTTACATGTGTAAATACCAGCCATACTTTTGCTTAGAATATTTTAATAAAGCTCATTAAAACCATATTTGACTACATTTCATCCAGGCGACATTTATTTTTTAACTTTAATACTGTCCGTCCCACCGGACAGATGTCGGCCTAACGAAAAGTCTAATGCCGGTCCCAAGGGACCGACGCCATCACGGGTAAGAGTTCAGCGCGGTCCCGGGGGACCGGCGCCGCGCTTAACGTGTTAAAAGCGATTAAGATAGGAAGCGTAAAAACTATATTTAAAACTTATAACTATGAAACAAATGTTGAGTTAAAAAATGTATTTTTTGTAGAAGGTATAAAAAGAAACTTGTTGAGCATATCTAAAATAACCGAAAAGAATAAAGTTGTAGCATCTAGTAACTATGCGAAAACTTAACTTAAAAATATTTTAAACGAGCAACGTTTGAACTTGCAACGCAATGGTTACGAACCTACGCTCTTAGCGCTAGGCTAACAGCGGCTTATGTGAAATTGTGTAATTGACTGGTATATATGCATGTTAGACTATTCACAAAAATTTCATCGGTCAATATCTCGGAAAGGGTTGGCCATCTGCCCTTACTTATAGGGTGAAGTAGATAGTACTAATCGACATCTAAGCGTATGTGAAGTTTTAATAAATTCTGAGAGGGACCGTGTTGAGGGACTCCTTGTCAGTAGATTGTGGTAATATAAAGGTACCTCAATCATTTCTGGAAGCGTTAAATAGCCAAAAACATGGAAAATTGGAAGTAGCAATGGATGACGAGATAGAAAAATTAAATAAAAATAGTTCCTAGGTTCTAGTAAAAAAAAGAGATGGCACAGATAAAGTCTTGAAATAAGTAAAGTCAATGGATGGTCTCCGTAAGAGTTCAGGAGATATGTATACATGCTTTAAAATTATTAAATCAAAGTTGAACGTAAAATTAAAGAATACTAAGTTAACGAGATAAATTAAAATATAGAGCAGCATGAAATGAAATTAAGTCAGAGTAACTACATAGAAAATTAGCAGATATATTTACAAAAGCTGTATGTTAAGAAAAGTTCGAAAAGTATAGTAGAATGTAAAATTTAAATTAAAGTTGTATTCGGAATTATAACAAATGAAAGTTAGATATAGTATAATAGTCTAGTCAACAAAGCTCTAACTTGGCCATTTTGGATTGAAAAGATGGAACAAAGTGGAAGAGTTGCGCAAATACTAGATTATTAGTATCCTAAAATATTATTGCGGCCATTTAGTGGAAAGGTTCTGCAAACGTTGCGAAATCTTCAAAATCCCTCGACTTTCGTCGCGGGTCGCCCTTCAAATTTTTTTCTATATTTTTACAGTATGTTATATATTTTTTATAAAAGATTTATTAAAAAATAATTTTATTGATGCATTATCTTTTAAAAATGTTTTATTTTTCAAATTTTTGTACTTTTTAAAATGTGTAAAAATTTTTTATTTTTTTTACAAAACGTGATCAAAAGTAAAAGAAAAACACTTTTTTTATTAAATGTTAATAATTTATAATTATTATTTATATTACTTATGCAGAATAAATAAGTTTTTTCTCCAATTTTTTGTAATGTTTGCAAGTAAAAAAAAATTTGACGCCTATGGCATTGTCTACTACTATAGAAAAAAAAACTCAGAAGCGCACATCACCGACACATTAGGATTTTATTCCAGAGACACGCAGGTATTGCTTATCTAAATCTTACAACACTCTGTCCATCCTTTACTCTCCCATTAAACAATGTGTGATCTCATTCACGCCAATACGTGTTTCGCGCGTCGCGCAGAGCAGAAATGTCTCATGAATGCGAGAGAAAACGGAGATTGTTTTACGCTTTTTCTCAGCTTCAGTATCGTATTAATGCCAGGTGCCCAAAAATCATAATTTCTTAAAAATACAGATAATTAGATAAAATTTTGGTATCATCTGAACGGAAATTTGATATAAATTCTAATGAAATTAAAAAAAAAAATCAACATTCTTATGAAGAAAATTTGATTTGAAAACTACAAAGTTATTTTACCTATTCAAAAATACAAATTAAAAATTTTTTAAAATTATCACACTTTTGACAGTATAATAATAAAATAATTTGCATCAATTTTTTTTGAAAAAGTTTTTTTAAATATGAAAAAAAAATTGTTTTATGTATTTTGCGTTTTTTCGTGTTTTTTGCAAAATCTATTTCACTATTACAAAATGTCAATTAACATATTTTTTGTAGACAATTTGATTATCTACAACTTTTATTTAAAATATTTTTTAATATTTTCAACTGTTTAGGAGATATTCTCAAAAAAGTGTATTTTTGGGGATATCGCAACGTTTGCGGAACTCTTCCAGTAAAGTGGCCGCAATAATATTTTAGGATATTAATAATCTAGTATTTGCGCAACTCTTCCACTTTGTCCAATCTTTACAATTCAAAATGGCAAAGTTAGAGCTTTGTTGACTGGACTATAAACGTAAGGAAGCGTATTGAATATAATACCTTTATACTATGATCTTCGTCTGGCTGGTACGTAACATATATATGAGTGTGTATGAGTGCGTGTGTTAGAGACCCTATTGTAAGGCGCAACGGTACGGTGATTATGCGTATACAAGTTCAGTCGCTAAAGAGCAAACGACCAGTCGTCCTGTTTAGTATTTAGGCTATTCTTCTAATGTTAAAATAAACCAATATGTTAATTCACTATCTCACTATTTATTTAATCCACTTAACATCAACACTTATACTGGAATTCATTTACATACTACGACATGGTTTGGTCAGTATCTTTTTCCATTCTATATAATTGTTTTAGCAGGGCAGCTCTTCGCACGGAACCTCTGAATTTATGAACTTTCTTCAAATTTTCCCATGCCTCTTTAGATGTCGCAGCTCTTTTTACGAGATTTAATTGTGTTTTATGAACCCTTAGCAATATTACAGCTAACGCTTTTTCATCCACTTTTGTCCATTTAGTTGCATTTTCCCTGGTTTTCGGTTTATTTCTAGTCACATAATTCCATACTTCATTATATATTAGTAGGCTCTTTAAACCTTATGTCAATAACCAGTCGTTACAACGTTGTGCAATAACCGGGGTACCTGGGTACCCGCTTAGGTTATTCATTCAATAATCGAATTTTTATACCAGGAAACATTCACATTATTACTCATTACATTAAGGACTACCTAAAAAACCCTTTTTCTATAGAAATATCAACCTTGGATAAGAGGGGTGGTAGAAGAATAGCCGATATTCTTGTGCAGCTGATTAGTATTCGTTACTTTAATGTTCAGTTTCAAACTAGACTTAACTTGGTGGATGACTATAGTGGATATGCAACGCAAAAAATTCCTATCGATTGAAAGGTCAAATTTACACCGGCCAATCAACAGCTTGCCGCGAAAAAAATCAAGGTGAAAGAGTAGTTAAAGATTCAGCCGCCCATTATAAAGGATCCGGAAGGAATATTTCAATGGATAATTTTTTTACTACTCTACCTTTAGCAGAACATTTATTGTCATGGAACCTAACAATTGTAGGAACTTTGAAAAAAAATAAAAAATATATTCCAGTAAACATGCTAGCATCTATTCATCGTGTAGAATTATCTACGCTATTAGGGTTTCATAAAAAAGTAACTATATGTTCTTATGTTCCTAAAAAAAAAAAGCTGTTATACTACTGTCTACGATGCACTCACAAGGAGAAGACCTCAAGTGTACCTTGAGTTTCTCTTTGAAACTTTGCACACTTGTAAATGTTGATTAGTACTATAATGCTATCTATATAACTCTGTCCAATGCTTAACCCTTTTCGAGATATTGGCCGACGAAATTTGAATAAATATTTCAGGACGAATATGAATAGTTAAAAATTAAATAACACATACTAAAAAATGAGTTATTAAAATAATTAAAAATTAAATAACACATAATAAAAAATGAGTTATTTATTCATTTTACTACTTACCCAAACTAAATAATTGTTATTTTCCAAATTACTTGGAACATTCACGAATAAAAAAAATTTGACACGTTTCATGATAACAATGCACCATATTTACAAAAATTTTTTTCATTTTTATTAAACATATTGTTTAAAAAATAAAAAAAAACGAAGATGAATAAAACATACTTGACAAAAATAAAAAAAAATAGAAAAAAAAATAATAAAACCGACAAGACTTGAACTTATGACAAAAAAATAACAAGCCTGTGCTTTACCCGCTCGGCTACCGCCGCTTATGACAATACATGAAATGGAGAGGTATATACACGTCCTGAAATATTTATTTAAATTTCGTCGGCCAACATCGCGAAAAGGGTTAAGCATTGGACAGAGTTATATAGATAGCCTTGTAGTACTAATCAACATTTACAAGTGTGCAAAGCTTCAAAGGAAAACTCGAGGTACACTTGGGGTCTTCCCCTTGTCAGATGCAGCAATTAGTAGCGAAGACAAAAAGAAGAAACCAGAAATAGTTCAGTATTATAATAAAACAAAAATTGGAGTCGATACAATGGATCAGATGTTGGGCCGTTACACAACCCACAGACGGACTTGCTCGCAGCGTAGCAAACTTGACCGCGCGACTTCAAAATGTTAAAGCGTTTTAAAAATTCGATATCTCGACTTCTTAACGAAACAAACGCAATGGCAACTTCTGTTGTTTTTTTACTATAAAATATTTAAGCTCAATTGTATTAAGCTTCTAATATTGTAAGAATTTTTTATAATAAAGATTAACTTAGGCCGCCATTGCGTTTGTTTCGTTCCGGTATATCAAAATAAAAAAAAAATTATCCTTCTAAGTAGTATAGAAGTCGAGATATCGAATTTTTAAAACGCTTTACCATTTTGAAGTCGCGCGGTCAAGTTTGCTACGCTGCGACCAAGTCTCGTTCCGCCGCGATCGACTCCTCCCGCTCCACGCACGGCCGTGATCGGCCGTGTGCGCTTTATTTCTCCCCCGTCAGTTATACTTCGACAATGACTTTCTTTATTAAGAAAGAGTAATTTTTTTTTAATAATTTACAGGTTAAAAGTAGACAATTAACACTATAGATCGCTATAAACAAAATGGCTGTACCTATAATACTATTTATGTTATCGAATACAGACTTTGAAACTACGCCACTCACGATCTACAGAGCAAAAAATAACAAATTGTTACTCAAAAGTTGCGTTTAACCAATACCTTTGCTTTTGTTGTTTTAGAATTTTAAAAAGTTGATTATTCGCTTCTTGGCGAGCTTAATTAACAAATGCCGCAATTTGCCGTTTTCTTTAAAAAATTCCCCTAGCTGTATTAATCAATATTTTAAAAAAGTGAAATATACATATTGTTCTTTTGCTCTCCTACAATGTATAAAAAAATCAGGAACGATATAAGATTGTTAGTTTTGACGGGGCGATTGATCGAAAAAACCAACTTTTTTTGATTAACTTTTGCTTTTTGCAAAAACTATTGAACCTATAGAAACAAAATTGCACGTACTTATTGTTAATAAAGTAATGTTACTTGTTCATAAATTTCATGAAAATATATAATTATTAACTATTGAAAAACATTACGTAAAAAAGCAGCGTTTGCAAAATTTTGACTTTTTACGCGACCGCCATTTGCAAGAAAACTATAACAATTTCGCATATCGCACTTTGTCCTCTTTAAAGAGAATTTCATAAGGAACAAATTAATCCTAGTAAATTTTTTACCAAAAACTATTAGTTTCCGAGATATAAGCCGCAATTTACGGAAAAACACGATTTTTTTTCGTATTTTTTCACATTTTGATTTTTAATGTAAAAAAAGCAAATTTCTCGGAATACGCATAATGCACCTCTTAATGAAGACCACTTTCCGGATCATTTAAAATTTTGTGCGCTTAGGTCGGAGCAACAGCCATATTTAGCTCCAAAATCGGCTAGATGGACAGGACTATTATACTTGTTATCAGAGTGTCGATAAAAAAAGAAGAAAAACGCGAAAATCATGTATAGAATGTAACAAACCAGTTTGCGATGAACATTCAGAAGCAATTATAAAATGTGACACATGTTTTCAAAAATAAAGTCAATATAGAAATATTTTATGTATAAATTATAATAAGTTTTATAATAAAATTTATTAAAAGTAAAATTAATTTGTTTATTTATATATTAATAAATATTTGTTATTTCTAGAGATAAGTTTAATTATATATTATTTTGCAATTTTATAGACATATTAAATTCTTCCATATGGGTACCCGGGTACCACGGTTATTAAATGACTAGGTAAAAACTTTGACCTTCAAAATTACTAATTTTTTTCTCATATTTAGAAATTTTTAAGAATATGGATCGTTGGTAATTGACTTAAATAACGAGGATCTGAAAGGATTTCAGAATCTGTCGTTTAATACAAAAGTTATGTGAAAGTGAACATGCAAAAGGGTTATTGACATAGGGGTTAATAAAATTTTCCAGAATTCGTAATTTTTCTCACCAAGTTTCTGTACTTGATTCAGATTTATTGTAGCCAATTTTCTTTTCTCAGCACTCGTCTTTCCACGCACTTATTTTTACTTTTTACTCGCTCGGTATTTCTGATGCACGTGGTAAGCTAACCTCTAATTTTTCTTAGCCGCGTTATGTTAATCAAACCCTTTTTTCTTTACCAAAATGATACTGAATCAATAAACTGTCGGATTATTATATTAAACATATCTACGCAGAAACCTTGAAAAAACGGTACTTATTGAATATAACAGAGAAACTACAAAATATTACAACTCAACACGTGGCTGCCTCACGTACTGCGGCACGCTAACTTTTCTTACCCAGTCCGCCATACGCATTTTTTTTTAATACCTTTAATTTATATAAATATAAATTGAATATTAATTTCTTTTATAACAACAACACAAGAAAAACCTCTATTAATTTTAATAAATAGATTTTTAAACCAAATTAATAATTAAATATATAATTATTTAATTTACACAACAATTTTATTATCATCCATAATTTCAATAATTTTAAGAATTTATGAAATAAATAACAAAAAAGTTATTTTATTTTTATCCTGAAATCATTCATCTTGAATATTAATAATTATAATAAATACCCAGTTAACACAAAACGTTAATATGACGAACTATTTACGTCATTTTTCGAAAATGACGTAATTTTTGACAAAAATAATGTAATTAATGACGTAATTTTTCAAAAATGACGTAAATCGTATGTCATATTAACGTTTTGTGCTAAAAACTCCTTTAATCTAAAATACAACTAAAAACATTAAAATAAAATAATTCATAAATTATAAAATAAAATCAATATTTACTAAAATTCAAACTGCTAAAAGTTTAATACATAACAAAACTATTAATACATGTTTTATATATTTCATTTTTACAATGAAACATAAATTAAAAAATAAATTAATTATTATAAATTATTTAAAATAAACTTTAATATATAATATTTATATAATTTAAAAAATAAAATTTATCTTTATAAGCTTTATAGTTTAAAGAAAACAAATTTTGTAAATTTAAATAATTATAAATTTTTAATGCTTTAAAAAAATTAATATAAATTAAATATCTTTAATCTCAAAAATTATTGTTTCAAATAAACTATTCTTTTAATATATACTTGTAAAGAGAGAGAATATAATTTTATGCTTAAAATTGGAAGAGATTAAGAAATAAAGCGATGTTACCACATCGCTAGAACACTTTATATAAGAAAAATACAAAGGGAGAAAGGCACTGTATATCAAACCTTCTCTGCGAACGCTTAAGCAAGCGATAACAAATTATTAGTCATCGCGTGTGTCATAGTGTCTTACGTTGCAATATTACTTTATATTTTATATTTTAGATTACCTTATCTGTTAATCTGTTAATTACAATATTACTATTTAATAATTATTTAAAGTGTTTGGGAAAGAATAGACTTTAAATGTCGTTTCTTTGATTTCAGGTGAGACTGTTTGTGTTTAAAATATAACTCAAATATTAAAGAAATAAAAACTTTGATTTCAGAGCAACACATTTGAATATTCAACCCAATAATACTGATATAAATCCTTATAAATCAAAAATTATTAATTTCATTTATTGATCTTTATTANTTACAATTTATTCATTTTTAATCTTTTTTTTATCATTTTCAGATGATTATTAATTTTATTTATAATATTTAGTAGTATAGTTTCCATCGAAAGTAAACATATAAAAATAAATTTAAATATATTATTAATTTTAAGATTAATATTAATATCATTAATTTTTAATAATAATTTTTTTTTATTCATTTAAAAAAAACTTTTTAAAAAAAATTATTATAATAATATAATAAACTTACATGAATTTATAATTTATTCCAATTTTAAGTTTTTAATAATTTTAATAATTTTATTATTAATTATTTTAATTATAATTACAAAACTTTGTTTGGGAGACTGGAGAGAGAGGGCAGAGTGAGTGCAGGTGCGAAAGTTAGGGGGATTAGAAGTGGTTTAAGGAGGAAGCCGGATTTAGAGGTTTCAAAAAATCGATTTTTTTTTTTTGCATAAATGTCTTCCCTAACTATCCAAGAATGTGTCCCTATAATTTCAGAAGAAAAATCAAAATATTTTCGGAGTTACAGAAGAATTTGTGAGCAAGCGTCGAGCAGGTATACGTGCGGCCGATTAACTTTACCGCGCGATTTCTCGGTTTCCTTTTTTACGATTTTTCCTTACGGGCGGGAAAGATAGGGAAAAAATTAAACGTCTTATCAAAACGAGACAAAGATTATTGTATTCGAAATTAAATTCGCTTCTTGTTAAGCCTCATAAATAATAAGAAAGTTATAATTAACCTATTTTTTAAACAATTTAAAGTGAATTTCTTTTTCCCCAAAAAAAATTTTTTCATTAATTAGCGATAAATTATTCAATCTCTCACTTTTTTGAATATGACTGGCTTAATGAGAAGCTATACTATACTAAAAAAAAACTATGAAAGGACCTTTGTTTCAGATGGAAATTGAAACCAGCATCTTTCCCGCCGCAAAAAAACAGGCGTCTCGGCAAAATGCTTGTACCAGGCATAATATGAAATATATTTTAATAAAAAAATTTGAGAAGACTGTTGAAATATAGAACAATAAAACCTGAAAGTTTCGTTTTAATCGAATATTTCCTTCCCTCTCAAAAAAATTCTTGAAAAAGTCGATTTTAAAAAGCCTCTAAATCAGGCTCCCCCCTTAAGAGATTGGTTTGGAGAGAGGCAGAGGAGAGAGAGTGGTGGGAAAGTTGGCGGGAAGGTGAGAGGATAGTGAGAACGTGGAGGCAGAGTGTAGGAGTGAAAGAATTGGAGATAAGAAGGTTGGAGGTGGATAGGAAATTAGAGAAGTTAGGAAGGCTATCAGAGGTGAGAGAGGAGCGGGGAGTAGAGGCGGCAGAAGTTGTTGGAAGCGACATCTGTTGCGTCGGGCGAAAGCGACATCAGTGAAGACGAGCGGAAGCGGCAGCTACGGAGACGCGTGGAAGTGATGAAGGCCAGGCGCTTGAAGGTTCTTGGGGTCCGTAAGCGGGACAAGGAAGTGGAAATGACGGACATGGAAAAGAAGAGAGGAAGGAAACCGAATGTGGAAAGGCTCGGGAGGGAGAGAAGCGCGAGCCGTGGTGGGATAGTGGGAGTGGAGGAGTGTTGGAAGAAGCTGAAGGATAGTGAAGTGGCTAAAGAAGGGGTGTTCCAGAGAAGTGGGAAGACGGCTAGGTCACCAGGTCGGAGGGAAAAGGGAAAAGAGTGAGGAGAAAGGGGTGGACAGGGTGTGTTTGGAGGAGTGGAAGATGGTATTGAGGGAGGAGTGGAAAAAGGAGCTAGAAGGGTTGCTGCGAAGGGAAGCAGCTCTAAAAGATGAGGTTGTGGGGTTAAGAAGGGAGATGGTTGTTAGAGAGGAGAAGTGGAGGAAGGAGAAGGAAGAGATGGAGAGAAGGCTGGGAGAGTTGGAAGGGAGGGGCAGACGGAAAAGGGATGAAAGGGGGTAAGAGGCAGAGGTAACCGATGGTGCTTGGCAGGTGCATGAGGAGAGACGGGAAGGTGAGGAGGAGGTGGTGATCGGGAGAAGAGTGAAGGAAATGGAAGAGAAGATGGAGAAGTGTGAGAGGGAGGAGAGGAGAAAGAACGTGATAATGAAGAAGGTGAAGATGGGAAAGTCCGCGAGGGAGACGGCGGAGAATGTGTTGGGGAGGATTGGAGCGGGGGTGAAGGTAGTAGAGGTGAGGGAGATTGGCAGGAGGAGAAAGCAAGAAGAGGAGACGATGCTAGAGGTGAAGCTGGAAAGTGTGGAGGGAAAAAGAGAGGTGATGAGGAAGAAAGGAAAGCTTCAAGGAAGAAGGGAGTTTATAGGGGATGACTGGACATGGAAGGAGAGGAAGATGCAGTGGAGGTTAAGAGAGATAAGGAGTGAGGAAGCGGGAAGGGGAAAGAGGGTGAGAGTATGATATGGCAAGGTGTTTATAAACGGAATGGTATGGTTCTAGGACGAGGAGGGTAAGAAGTTGTGAGATGGTAGTGGAAGGGAGTGGTCGAAGGGAGAGGAACAGGGAGCCGGAGGAAAAAACTGAGGAGACGGGAGGCGGAGGATAGGACGACAGGGAGTGGATGAAAGGTGGCGTTCTGGAATGTGGCCGGGGAGTGCAATAAGGATGTAGAGTTCTGGAAGGAGATAGAGAAGTGGGATGTGATAGTGCTGATGGAAACGTGGCTGGAGGAAAAGGGATGGAAGAAGATCAGGAGTAGGTTGCCGAAGGGATACAGTTGGTCGAGGCAGGTGGCGGGGAGAAGAAGCAAGACGGGAAGAGGAATAGGGGGCATGATGATGGGAGTAAGGACGGAGCTGATGGCGAAAGAAGAGGAAAGAGAGAAGAGGCAGATAGAGGGCATAATGACGAGGGAGATCAAAGTGGGAGAAGAGAGGTGGGTGGTAGTGGCGGTATATGTGAATGGGGACATGGATAGGAAATTGGAGCAGATAAGGGAGTGGATGGAAGGAAAGGGGCGGGAAGGAAGGGTGATAATAGGGGGAGATATTAATGCAAGGACAGGGGTGAGGGGGGGAAGGGTGTTTGGGAGTGAGGAAGAGGGGCAGGTGGGAGGAAGGTCAAAGGACAAAAAGATTAATAGGGAAGGGCAAAAGTTGACGAAGGTACTAGGAGAAGTAGGGTGGGGTATTCTAAACGGTGGCATAAAGGGGGACGAGGTGGAGGAGTACAAGTTCACAGGAGGGGGTCATAGACTATGTACTGGGGGATGAGAATACGAGAAGTGGTATTGAGAGTTTAGTAGTGGGAGATAGGACAGAATCAGATCATCATCCGTTGGTGGTGACAATAAGGGGTGGCGAGAGGGAATGGAGGCGTGGAGGGAAAGGAAGGCAAGGATGGTGGTCGGAGGAAATGAGGGAGGAGTTTCGAAGGAGGTTGGTGGAGGTGAGAGTAGAGCAAGAGGGGGTGCAAGAAAGGGTGAAGGAGATAACGGAGAAGTTGAAGGTGGTGATCGAGGGAAGTGAAGAGAAGGGGGGGAGGGATAAGAGGCTGAGGAAGAATGGATGGTGGGACGAGGAATGCAGGGGCATGAAGGCGGAAGTTAGAAGGGAATTGAGGAGGTGGAGAAGGGAGGAAGGGACTAGAAAAGAGTACGGAGAGAGGAAAGAGGAGTATAAGGGCTGTGTGGAAGAAAAAAGGAGGAGGAAAAGGAGAGGGCGACTAAGGAGGTGGAGGAGGCGAAGACGGAACAGAAAGTATGGGAGATAGTGAATAGAGGAAGGAAACAGAGAAGGAGAGGGAATAAAGAGTTTAGTGAGGAGGAATGGAAGGAACATTTTATGAGGTTGTTAGGAGGGGTAGAGGGAAGAGTGAAAATGGGAGAAGAAAGGAGGGGAAGAGAAGGAGTGGTGGAGGAGATAGGCTGGGGAGAAATAATTGAGGTAGTGGGGAGAATGAAGGAAGAGAAAGCAGCCGGGGGTGATGGGGTTCCGAATGAAGCATGGAAGTGCGGGGGGCAGGCGGGGTTGGAGATGGCGTGGGACATATGTAGGAGGGTATGGAGAGGAAAGGGATGGCCAGAGAGTTGGAAGGAAGGGATAATTGTGCCGATTGTTAAAAAGGGTGAAGGGGAGAAGGTAGAAGATTATAGGAGCATCACGCTGATGCCGTCGCTGTATAAGGTGTATGCGGCGGTCCTGGCCAGAAGGTTGGAAGTGGAAGTGGAACGAGGGGGGATGATACCGCCGAATCAGACGGGATTCAGGAGGGGGGTAGGGACGATAGACAATATATACGTCCTCAACTACCTGGTGGGGAGGCAGGTGGTGAAGGTGAGGGGGAAATTGGTCGCGGTGTTTATAGATCTGAAGGCTGCGTTTGACTCGGTGGGCAGGGAAGTGCTGCTGGGGGCGATGGAAAAGAGGGGAATAAGGTTGGGTCTGAGGGAGAGGGTGGGGGGAGAGGTCGGTGAGGGGTTCGGGACAGCAAAAGGAGTGAGGCAGGGGTGTCCGATGAGCCCGATACTCTTCAATTTGCTGACGGCGGATTTGGAGGAAGAAATGAGGAAGGGAAGTTGGGGGGGGGGAGGAGACCGAAGGGTGTGTACGCTGGCATACGCGGATGATGTGGTGATGCTCGCGGAAAGAGAGGAGGAATTGGAAAGTATGCTGAGAAGGTTGGAGGGGTACCTGGACAGGAAGAAGCTGGTGGTCAACGCGGATAAGACGAAAGTGCTCAGGTTTAGGAAGGGGGGAGGAAAGAGCGTAGAAGTAGAGTGGAAGTGGAATGGCAAAGGAATTGAGGAGGTGAGGGAATTTAAGTACTTAAGGTACTTATTTAAGAGAAATGGAGAACAGGAAGCGCAGGTGAGGGACAGGATGAGGAAGGCTGCGATAGTAATGAGGCCGGTGTGGGGGATAGGGAAGAGAAAATTTGGGAAGGAGTGGAAAAGAAGGATGTGGTTATTCGACACGCTGGTGTGGACAGTGATGAGATACGGGGCTGAGATATGGGGGTGGGAGGAGAGAGAGGAGAGGGGAGGGGTGCAGGAGAGGTTTATAAGATGGTCGTTAGGGGTAGACTGGAGAACACCGGGGTATATGATCAGGGAGGAGGTGAAAAGGGATAAGATCAGGACAAGAGCGGCGAGGAGAGCGTGGTTTTTTGAAAAGAGGTTGGAAAGGGGGGAGGGGAGTGAATTGGCGAAAGCTTGTTTGGCAGAAGCTAAAGAAAGGAGAGGGGAGGGTGGGATAGATCTGTCAAAATGGGAGGAGGGGAGAGGAAGATTTATGGACTGGGTGGTGCGGGAAGGGAAGAGGGAGGGAGAGAAGGTTTGGGAAGAGGTGGAAAGGTTGGATAGGATGCAGCAGGAGGAGGAGAGGTGGATTCGGGCGTTAGAGTCGAGGTATAATGTGTGGTTTAAGGAGGTGAGGGTGGAGGGGTTGCCGAAGTACCTAGGGGGTAGAGAAGTGAAGAGGGAAGAAGGAGGATAGCGAGGTACAGATTAGGGAATGAGATGAAAGAAGGAAGATACTGGGAGGAGAGAGAGGAAAGGTTTTGTAGGGTATGTAGATGGGAGAAGGAATCGTGGGAGCACGTGCTGGTGGGTTGTGCAAGGAAGGGGAGAGAAGTAGAAGGAGCAGGGCTGGTAGAGAGAGTTAGGGAAATTCTGGACGAGGGGGGTGGGGGAGAGAAGTGGATGAAGGAGCTGGAGAGCATGAGGAAAGGAGAGGATTATCAGGGAATGGAGGGAGTCGGTTGATGATGGAAGTCGAGGAGGAGTGAGTTGGAGAGGGAGAGGTGCAATTAGGTAAAGGTTGGTGGTATGGAATAGGAGGAAGAGGAAGGGAGGAGGGAGGAATGATGGATGGGGCGGGCTGGGATAGGTGAATTGTGATTAATGAATGATTTGTGATGTAGAATTAAGTTAGGCTAAGTAGGTTAAGGAAATGTGTAAAAAGCTGTAACCCTTTGGGGATCGGAAATAAATATACATACATACAAAACTTTGTTTAACAAATAAAAAAGCTCTTCAAAAAACATTTAAATAATTTAATCATTATATAAAAAAAATGAATAAATCTTTTCCAATAAATAATATTAAATTAAAAGTTATTTTTAATCCATTTATCAAATTACCTACTCCAATTAATATTAATATTTGATAAAATTTTGGATCATTATTAGGATTATGTCTAATAATTTTACTATTAAGAGGATTATTTTCATCTATACATTATATTCCATCAACATATTATGCTTCTAATAGAGTAATAATTATTATACTAGAAATAAATTATGGACGAATTACTCGAATTATTCATATAAATTGAGCATTAATATTTTTTATTTCAATATATATTCATATTGGACAAAATATTTATTATTAATCATTTAAACTAATTAAAATTTGAATAATTGGAGTATCATTTTTTCTTTTAACAATAATAACAGCTTTCTTAGGATATGTTTTACCAAGAGGACAAATATCATTTTGAGGAGCAACTGTAATTACAAATTTATTATCTGCTATCCCTTATATTGAATCTAATATAGTTAAATGAATTTGAGGAGCATTTTCTGTAAATTTACCAACTTCAAATTGATTCTACATTTACACTTTATTATACCATTTATTATTCTAATACTAGTTTTAATTCATTTAATTTCTTTACATGAAACATGATCTTCTAACCATTTATGAATAAATAGAAATTTATATAAAATTATATTTCATAAATTTTTTCTAATTAAAGATTCGATTACATTTATAATTTTAATAAATATTATTCTAACTATTATACTTCCAAACCCTTATATTCTAAGTGATCCAGATAACTTTAATAAAGCTAATCCAATAATTACTCCTATTTATATTAAGCCAGAATGATATTTTCTTTTTGCTTATGCTATTTTCCGAGCAATCCCAAACAAACTTGGAGGTGTATTAGCTTAATTAATATCAATTTTAATTTTAATTACTTTTTCATTAACCTTTAATCCATATTTATTCAAAATTAACTTTAATATATTTCACAAATTATTATTCTAAAATTTATTGACAACATTTTTTATATAAACTTGACTAGGAAGACAAGAAATTAAATATCCATTTATTGAACTTACGCAATTTTATTCAATTATATATTTTTCTTATTTTATTTTAATAAATTTATCAATATATTATGATTTAAACTTATATTTAAAAAAATTTATTTTAAATATTAATATGAAATAAATATAAGGTTTTTTAACTTAAGAAGTATTATATTTTAAAAATATAATGCCTTTTCATGTTAGTCACTATGTGTTTTCTTTGTACATATTGTAAGTACCATAGATTTAATACTAAACCTACCATGCGCGGTCAAATGACCGTTTTTGAAATTAAGTTTATAACTCCTCGTATACAACGTTACTGTATCACTATGTAGCTTATTGACTTTTCCTACAATATACATACAATCCATTTTTTAATATTCAATACTTTCTTCATTGTTTACTTTTCGTAAAAAATTAATAACATGTCTAGTCTACCACGAGCGGTCATTTGACCGTTTGTAAAATTCATGTTATTTACGACTATATTTTTCGGAAAGCGCACTCCTGAAATTGTTTTACGAATCTACAATGTAATTGTAAATCTACAGTGAAGATAAACGCGCGATTGGAACAAATTCATAGCGTTTTTTGTACGACAGTACGGTCTTGAGATACGAACAAAGAGAATCAAAATTTTAGTGTAAAATAGAAATTATTACGTGGGTATAAGTGATAGTTTCGAAAAAGTCAACAGAGCCATGAATATTTTGCGGTATGATCTTCAATTGTTTCTTTCTTATTTCTGGTCTCAATGTTTTTGCTCCGTTTGATTTATATTTTTATGTTTTAGTTTTTACATTATTATTTGTATATTCATCACCAAAAATGTCAAGACATTCGAGGAATATCGATTTTTTAGACAAAATAAATAATATCGACGAGGATTGTTCGAAAGATGATCAAGAAGTTTTCGATATTGATAATGATACAACAGAAAATAATTGCGACTTATTTGACAGCGATACGGACGAAGAGAATACATAATTTGAATATACGAAGAGGACAATAAAAAAATAGTTTTACAGTTTGTTCCGAAAGTGAAAATGAGGAAGAGATTGAAACTGCTATGGACGGAACTGTTTAGCAAATCGGTGTAGATGTAACCGATAAAATGACCAGAAAATAAAGTGTAAAGTCTAAATGTCAAAGATGGCCTTTACAGATATTTTTCAATATCTTAGATTTAGCTGTGAGATAGATGCTTGGATTTTATATAAAGAAACGACGGGTGAAGAAATATCAAGGCAAGAATTTTTATTTATTATGAACTCAATGGAGTGGCTAAAAGGTACAATAGGTCAGCAATGGACATAAGTAGATGCTTAGCAAGAGAAGCAAAAGTTAATATTAAGTATTGGCCTGAAATAATGAAAACGGTCGCGTATTTGAAGAATCGTACGATAGCCAATACGCTGGGAAATAAAACTCCTTATGAGATTTTCTTTGGTACAAAACCTAATGTTAAACATTTAAAAATATACGGAAGTAAGGTTTTTGTAAGAGTCCCAGAAGTTTTAAGAAAAGGAAAATGGGATGATAAATCAAAATTAGGGATTTTGGTTGGGTACAATCATGATAGTTACAGAGTTCTTGTCAATAATAAAGTTTTAGATGCAAGACATGTTGAGGTAATTGAAAATGAGAATGATTTGATTTATGGTGAAAATGGAACCAAAGACAGAAACGAAAGTAATGAAAGTGAAAATTTTAATTTTGTAAATATAGAAAATGATACTCCTATTTCTGTGCAAACCAAGGAGGAACAGAGAGATAGTGATGGAGGTAAGAACAATGAACTAGAAAACGCTAATGAGAAAATTGGAAGTTATGAGTGGAAAAATGAGGGCAATAGAGACCCAGAGAGAGCATCACAAAGAACGAGAAATATGGTAAAAAGATATGGAGATCCTACAACGTATTGCATCTCTGTAAACTACGTGGATGTAAATGTACCTCAATCATTTGAGGAAGCGTTAAATTGCGAGGAGCATGAGAAATGGGAAGTAGCGATGAAAGACGAGATTAAGAACATAAATGAAAACAAAACTTGGGTTTTAGTAAATAAGAAAAATGGTAAAAATATTATTGATACCAAATGGGTATATACTAAAAAGGTGAATGGTAGATTTAGGGCAAGATTAGTTGCCAGAGGGTTTAAACAGAAAAATGCAATTGATGATATTTATGCTCCTGTAGCGAGCAATCAGGCTATAAAGTTTTTGTTATCTTTCTGTTGAGTTAATGGATTGTCAATTGAAGTAGTAGACGTAGATTCAGCCTTCTTGTATGGAGATGTAATCTCAGAAGTATACATTGAACAGCCTAAAGGTTTTAGTGATGGCACAGATAGAGTTATGAAATTAGTAAAGTCAATGTATGGTCTCAGTGAGAGTCCACGAGATTGGTATAGATGTTTTAATACGTACGTAGAAAGCTTAGGATTTAGGACAAATAGTGTAGAATTATGTTTATATGTACACGGTACAGGAGATAATAAAGTCTACTTAATGAATTATGTTGACGATATAATAATATGTTGTAAAAATAAAAAAAAAATTAAAGTTATTAAAAAATTATTAGGGGAAAAATTAAAAATTAAAGACATAGGAGAAATTAAAGAATACTTAGGTATAGAGATAGATTATAATATAGAGAAGAATGAAATGAAACTAATTGTAAGTCAAAGTAAATATATAGAAAAGCTAGCAAATAAATATGATGTGGTAAATAGTAAGTGTTATAATACCCCAATGGAAACAAGATTAAATGTAGAAAAATCGGATTGTTGCAATGAGAATATTATGTATAAAAACCTACTAGGGGCCTTGTTGTATATTAGTTCAAGCACAAGGCCAGATATAAGTTATAGTGTAAACTACCTTAGCCGATTTCAGAATTGTTATACGAGTACACATTTTAAATATGCGTTGAGAATCTTAAAATATTTGTATGCTACCAAAGATTTAAAGTTATGTTACAATAAAAAAGAGAACTGTGAAACTGTTGATTGTTATGTAGACGCTGATTGGGCAGGTGATAATTCAGATAGAAAGTCAACAACAGGATATGAGATTAGATTATATGGAAACTTGATCTATTGGAAATCGCGAAAACAGAAGTGCATTACCAAAGCGTCAACATATGCCGAATATGTAGCATTATCGGAATTGGTAACCGAAGTAAAATATATAAGAAAACTAATAAAAATATTTGAAATTGAAATAGAAAAACCGATTAAAATATACGAAGATAATTAAGGGGTAATAAATATTGCAAAATACGGAAACTTTACGAAAAACTCAAAACACATTGAAATTCACTACCACTATGTACATGAGAGTGTAGAACAAAAGATTATCGAGGTAATCAAAGTAGACTCCGAAAATAATATAGCAGATATGTTTACAAAAGCGTTATGTAGAGATAAGTTTGAAAAGTTTAGAAGAATGTTAAATTTAAGTTAAAGTTGTTTTTGGAATTATAATAAATGATTGTAAGATATAGAATAAGGGTAAGGAAGCGTGTTAAATATAATACTTTTATACTATGTTCTATGTATGCTGGTACGTTACATGTATATGTATATATATATATGAGTGCGTGTAAGTGCGTGTGTTAAGAGCCTATGGTAGGGCGCCACAGTATAGCTAGCATGCGTGTTCACATTCAGTTGGTAGAGAGCAAGCGGCCAGTCGTAACCTTTAGGATGTAAGAAGTTTATATAGTATTAGAATAAAAGATTTATTTTTGGATTATTATCCCACCATAATTTATTTAATCCACCTCACATCAACAGTAATTTGTAAAAAATGTGATGAAAATACATAAAGGTAAATAAAACTTTCTCAATAGAAAAGCGGGGAGCGGGTTTTTATTGTAGCACCAGAAAAATATTTTGTTTTCTGACCAATTGGCTAAAATCTCTTTCTATATTAAGATACATATGTTTTTTTGAAGCGGTTATCTGACCGCTCTTGGTAGGAATAGGTATACCATGAAATGTCGGTAGGTTTAGTGTTAAGTTCTCCAGAGCCCCGCCTTCTTCCAATACTCTATCCCCTTCCATCTTATTCCCCTTTTCCTTTGTTATAAGTATAAAAATTTGCAATACAGATGTTTTTTTTAATAGCTATATTTTTATCATCTAAATATTTACTTATGTTTTGTTTTCTTTATTTTAGAGCAATAACAGCACTTATGTTAAGTTAATACTCTTTTATATTTTTATTAAAAATAACCATTGTCATGTGATGAGATCTATCTACGATAGCAATTCATTTTTTACCAAAGATATTGTTTAGTTTTTCTATTGATAATTTTTTACTTATAAATTTGTACTGATTATAGCCAAATAGAAATTATACTTTCAAAAAAAAAAAACGACATGGTGTTGGTAGCGGATAACGAAGAAGAAATGAGAGAGATGGTAAAAATACTTGAGAGATACCTAGGACAGAAAAGGGCTCCAATTAACACGTTCGTCGTAAAGCGCGGTTGCAATGAGTTTCTCCCGGGACCCAAATTTGACTGTCGGAGCACCGAAACATAAACAGAGCGATAAGCGGGTAATAGCAGGGATGAAACTTGAGTAGGCACTCGAGTATCGTTTTCTATTCATAAACATTCATAATATTCCATTGTATACTTTGATATTCATTCCATACTTCGATAATTTTCCTTTTGGTACTTTGTTATCAGGTCTACCTTTTGTTGCATTCTTACAAATTTTTTTCCTTTTGTTTCATTCTATAAACGGACAGAACTTTCCGGTAAACCTAATATTTAGTTTTAAAATGGGAAAAGCGATAAGGTTTTCAGCTAGTGGACTGTCTGGGATCTCACTGCAGTTATCGAACATGAATAAGAAGAGCGTCACCCATATTTGGGCGACGGAGCCTCCACGGAAACATACCCGTCACCCAGATCTGGGTGACGTGGCGTCGAACGTGTTAAACGCGGAGAAAACGAAAATGCTAATATTCAGGAAAGACAGAGGAAAAAAGAAGGAAAACGG
>JACGTP010000567.1:0-10075 GCA_023678845.1 Mischocyttarus mexicanus
AAGAGAGAATGAGAGAATGAGAGAATGAGAGAATGAAAGAGATAGAAGCAGAAAGAAAGAGGCTGCAGCCACCGCCACCACTAACACTACTGTTACCACTGCTACTGTTACTGTTACTATTACTACTACTATTACTGATGCAACTACTATTCCTGGTACTGCTGCTGGTTGTGCTGGTTCTACTAGGTAATTATACTTTCATCTACGAAGAGAGAGAAACGATCCACATATTTGAAAGCGTTGATAAACGTCACGGCAAAGTCCGGCACAGATTTTTCATATTTCTTTCTCGTGTAACTTTTATCCTCCTTTTTTTTCCTCTCTTTTCTAATATTTTTTTTTTCTTCTTCTTCTCTGTATTCCCTTTTATCCCATCTTCATCTGGATCCTCTATCTGTCTTTCTCTTTCGCTCTAGTTATCTCTCTTTCTCTCTCTCTCTCTCTCTTTCTGTATTTCTCCGCCCTCTGTACACAGAGACACATGAACACGTACGTGCGCAAATATGTATTTACATATATGTGTATAGATGTTGAGTGGTGTGTGTGTGTGTGTGTGTATATGACACATATGTATGTAATACCTGCGTAAGTAAGGTCTCCCGCGCTCTATCCCGACATCTTCACTTCTTTCAAAAATAATTCACTTAATATCTTTCTTCTCTTAATATGAATTGAACGAATTGGTCGGGGCAAGGTTCGAGAGTTCGAGAGCAGTAGTAAGCAAGCAAGCAAGCAAGCAAGCAAGGAAGGAAGGAAGGAAGGAAGGAATGAAGGGAGGAAGAGAGTGAGGGAGGGAGGAAGAGAGGGATGGAAGGAGGGAGGGCAATGGAATTTCGCAGAATCCGTGAAACTCGCTGTTACCCTGGTAGCCGAGCCCAGAGGGCGATGGAGGGTTGCCCGGAGCCTGGACCACTCTCCAAGCGGGACGACAAAGAACGTATCGAAAAGGGGGATGAAAAGAGATGGAGAAGGATGAAATAGAGAAGGAGGAGAAGGAGAAGTAGTAATAGTAGTAGTAATAGTAGTAGCAGTAGCACCAGCATCATCAGCGAGGATATATTCTAAGCTAGGGTAAATCGATCTAGAAACAGATCGCGATAGAAAAATAATAAACTATTTTCTATGTTCTTACCTGGAGATGAAGATGGTCCTAAATAATCAGGGTCCTCTGTTGCTGTAATTCTGGCATGGTGCTGTCCGGTGTGCCACTGGAGCTCCACTCGATTCGTCGAAAGGGTCTTATCTCGGGAGGTTCGTCTCCTGGACTGCCGTCGTTGAGGAGCCCACAGGCACTCACATCTACTACCTGGTTGCTGGCGCGCTATTGATCCCGGCCCAGACACCACCACCGGCCCACGCAGACGCTTAGCGTTGCCGCGTCGCTTTAGCAACGTGACGTCATTCACCACCCCGTATCCCTCCACGCCAGATTTGCCACATCCTCATCCTCCTTCTTCTTTCTCCACCTCCTTCTATATTCCAGCTTCTCTCCTCCACGTCCTACTCTTCCTGGTCTCCCTCTGGCTTCTCCGTCACTATCATCTCTTCAACCTTCCCTGTCACGAGCCGCTGCTAACCGTCCACCTCTATATCGAGAAAGAGAGAGAGAGAGAGAGTAAGAGTAAGAGAGAGAGAGAGAGAGAGTGAGTGAGCCTTTTACTTACGGATCCTACAGTCCTCCTCTCCGGTGCACCCGCTCCACCAATAACCACCTTTTCCCGTAGCTGACCAGAGAGCGAGCGAGATGGAGTAAAAGATGCCAGGGGGTGCCCACGCTACCGCTCGCTCTCCTACGAGGATCCTCACGCAGGAGGAAACTTTGGTCTCTCGGGTCAAATGGCTCACAACTGCGCGCCTAGGCTTTGATAAAGGCAACGACGGCTCTGAAGTGGGATTTTTTATTATACCATATGGAACTTTTGTCCTCGTAGTTGTCTCGTCGTTTTCGGTCCTCGTCCTCGTGCTCCTGCTCCTGTTCCTGCTGCTATTGCTACTACTATTGCTACTGCTGTTGCTGTTGCTGTTGATGCTGCTAAGATTGGAAAGAGAAATGGAAAAAAGAATTAGAAAGAAATAGGATGATACAAATATTATCTCGGACGAATTACCCTCGGGTTTTAACGCGTCGAGACTCCTGATGCCTGATGAAATTGCTTCAACATTATTCTTTTACGATCTTCTTCCTCGAGGATCGGATAAATAAATATTATTACTTACTCGATACTCTTCCTCCTCCTCCTCCTTCTTCTTCTTCTTCTTCTTCTCAGTTTTGATCGTACCTTCAATTAACCTTAAAAAGTAAGAAACCTAAGAGGTTTTTATTGGAATATCAAGTGCGATATCCACTTAGGTCATATTTGATTGAAATCCGAAGATAGATGATTTCCGATCATAATAACCACTTATACACACCACTTTACGAAAAATCTCATTTTATTCTATTTGATAGAAATTTAGACGTTGAAATATTTCCATTTAGTCTAAGAAGGGGTATCTATCCTAAATAAAATCTCTCGTAAGAGAGAGAGAGAGAGAAAGAGATATGATCGTAGCAAAGTGATCGACATGTAACGTTGGCGGTAATATTTATCTATTTTTCATCCAATGACCTCGAGATACCTTAAGAGAGAGAAAGAGAGAGAAAGAGAGAGAGAGAGAGAGAGAGAGAGAGATACTCTTCGATCGTTATTACCCCTTACTACTCGTGTTACTTCGAAGTTGGCATGAATAATCCAAAGATCCTTGTAGAAACTTTTAATCACGCTTTAACATAAAATAATAATTCTATGACGCGATGATGGTGAAATGCTTGCTGGATGCATTATGGTGATATGGGGGTAGGGGGAGGGGGATGATGATGGTGTTAGGAAGACGATAGTTAGATGCAAGAAAAAATGTTTCTATAGCTTTTCGTGAAACTTTTCGATCGGCTGGTGCATTAATGCGAAATATACCTTTGCCACGGATTCGCGAATAGAATACATTTTTTCTTATATCTTTCTTTACTTGCTTCGTTATTTTTTTCTTTTTAAAAAGTATATGTATATAAATGTGTGTGTGTGTATGTGTGTGTGTGTATCTGTGTGTATGTGTGTGTATGTGTGTGTATGTGTGTGTCTATCATTTTATATACCAGATGCCAAAGGAAAAGTAAAAAGAGGTTTTCTTTTCTTGTCGTCCAAACTAAATTACATCTCGCGTAATTATGAACTTGCTGATACGGTTTACAATACGGCAGACATTTTGAAAAAATTTTCTTAAGAATAAAATATCTTCTTCTTCAATGCTTTATTTATTAACGAAACTTTGAAAAACTCTGGCTTTAATGAAAATTTCCGTATTATATTTTACGAAAGATAAATCTAACTAAATCGTTATAACAAAGAATTAAATTCATCGATAAGTATTGAAAGTTAACGAAGGATTCTATTCTGACCAATTATGACCAACCTTCTTCTTTTTATCACCTTTTTCTCTATTCTCATTATATTCTAATGAAAAATATGTTTTATCCGAATATATCGTTAAAAAGTATATTATTTCATTTTAAAGAGATTTATTAATTAAATGTAATTTAGTTTATGTAATATTTAACTTGTATAACCTACAATTATTGTTTGTTGATTAAACGATAAAAACACTTATCAAAATTATGTTATTATCTATGTTTTGTTACGAAATATTCATTTCATTTCATTTGGTGATCTCTCTTGGAAGTAACGAAACTTACAAAATAGTATATTAATTAATAATAATAATAATAATTAAAATAAATATACTAATTAACGGAAATAATAGGAATAACATGTACATTCAAATAATTCTTTCTATCTTAAATATTTTATCGACGGAGTTTATAAAAGAAATTTGATATCTACTTAAATAATAATATAACTAAACTAAAAAATAATTAACGATATTCAAAATAATTTATTATTCTAAATTCAAACGATAGAGTTTTAATTTGTATCCCCAACAAGAATAAAACTTCAATCGTGTATATAAACACAATTAATTACTCGTAATTTACGTAATAAAAAATTAATAATATATTAATGATAATAAATAAAAAAATTATATGAAAAATAATAATAATAATAATAATAATAATATACCTATCCAATAATTTCTTCTTCGTCAACTTGTATGATAACGGTTTTTTCAACGCGCATGATAAATTGTACAGAAATAAAATATATGCGTTGGACTTATTGTCTTCTCATTTCAACTCTTTCATATTACAGTAGGAACTCTGTAAAGTATTATAAATATTTAAAAATATAGTATTCATAGTAATCACTTCATTAATTTATAAATATTTATTTATTAAATAATAATTAAAATGAAGAATTTGATAAATTAAATGACACTGCGATAGTATTTACTAGTGTATTTACATTAATGATTTTAAATTTCGCGCGTATCAGATTAATTGTAAGTTTGATAGTGTGTTAGTAACTAGCAGTTGTCTATTCTCACTGGTGTATAATAATCAGACCACGCCTACTGGAAACCTTTTTGATAAGTTTCCTTCCCCCCAAGACCGAAACGAAATCGAGTCCCTACTGTATTCTAACAAAACACTATCTGTAGGTTTATATAGAAATGAAGGAATTTTCCTCTAGATGGTGCTGCTATCCGATTGGTTCTTCATTTATTCAACCGCCATATTAGTGCAACTTACACGCATGCTTTCAATGGCGTCCTATGTTCTTGAAGTTTCCAGAACAATTTTCGAACGTCGGCAAGGAGGTTTCGTGGTTGCATAAATAGTAACGATTTACTACTTCCAAACGAGAAGGTCTTGCTTTATAAGTGTCTCGGTGAAATAATTATTATACTTTTCTCATAATATATTTGAGTATTTAAATCAACATTATTTTTATTCTTTAAATTTGACTTATCACGTTGAACTCCAAAGTTTAACTGTATTAAGTATATAATTGTCAAAAAAAAAAAGAAAGACTTACACATAGCCGATCGTTATTAAATAGTAATGTAAGTATATTTATTTTCATTCAATTTTGATATCATTCGTGCGAATTAAATTCTTGTTTATTTTAAATTATATTTTTGTGTTATTTTTTTTGTTAAATTTTTAATATCCTTGTTAAATGGCAAATTTGTATATTTGCTAGGTTATATTAAATGTACTTTTTTTCTTGTCATTCCTCAAGATGCGTGTTCTTTTTTTCTGTAGAATAAAATAATTAAGAAATAAATAGTAGATATTTGTGGTTCTCTCATTAATTGTTCAATGACTATATAAATATTGTATTTTATTTAAATCAAAATAAAATATTTCTTACATGTCACATTGATTTTGTGTATTTGTTTAAATAATAATAAGAAAATTCTTTTGTATTTTCCAGAACACAGTAGTCGTATTCAATAAGAATACTCATTTAGTTGAGTTCTATCATCTTAATTTAGTTTTATTAAAATGGCAAAGTGGGGTGAAGGTGATCCACGCTGGATTGTTGAAGAAAGGCCCGATGCCACCAATGTTAACAATTGGCATTGGTAAGCGTATATGGATTTATAAATATTTCAATTATTTATTATATAACAACGCTTACTAATCTTGTCAATGGAAATTGTAGGACAGAAAAAAATGCATGTGTTTGGTCTCAAGACAAGATAAAGGATCTTTTCACAAATTTGATCATCGACAACGATGGAGGTAATACAAACATTATAAATATAGTGAAAAGAAGTAATAATACATTTATGTTTTAATATTGCGGTTTATATTTTATTTTTCACTTTTGTTTTTCTTTTTTTTCAGTATCCTGTAAGGTTACAGAGATTGAAAAATGTGAAGGTGAAGCTGTAGCTAATAATAGAAAAGGCAAACTAATTTTCTTTTATGAGTGGGATATAACACTCAAGTGGATATCGCTTGATAAATCTGGTAAAGAGATTGAAGGGAAAATTAACATTCCAAATTTATCGGAAGAGAATGACATAACTGAAGTAGACGTAAGTATTCTTCTTCTTCTTCTTCTTCTTCTTCTTCTTCTTCTTCTTCTTCTTCTTCTTCTTCTTCTTCTTCCTTTGTGCTTGTATACTATTTTTCAAAATTGTATTATAAATATTTCATTGCAATTAATTTTGTAGCATTATTTGTCAACTCAATTGAAGAAATATTATTTATTTAATTACAGATTGAAATTACATTGAAAGATAGCACTGACGAAGGTGAAAAGGTAAAGCATTTTTTGCATACGAAAGGAAAAAAAGTAATAAGAGAACAATTAAAGAAATACGTGTCCTCTTTGAAGGAAGGTACGAATGAATAATAAACAAAAAAAAATGAAACAAGGAAAATGTAGAAATTAAATGAAATTTTATATATCTTTATACGAATATTTATTTTGCAGAATTCACGAGAGGTATGATACTTCCTAAAAAAGAAAACGTGAGTGATAATATTAGGAATATAACATCTGGGTTTAATGTTAAAGTGAGTATTAAAATTTATTTATTATAAAAATAACTCATAAACTATATTCTTAATATAATTTCTTTTTTTTTTCTTTTTTTTAATAGATGCAAATGAATGCTGCTCCTAAACAAGCCCAACAAAATAACGTATTAGGATATAAAATTTCAACCACTACCATAAAACAGCAACAAAAGTTTCAATGCAGAGCTGAAGAATTTTACAATGTGTTCACTACGATAGAGGTAATTATATTTTACATTTATAATATTAATTTTTGTTATTAATATAAAGTAAGATAAGAACATAAGAGTTGATTTATCTTTGTTATATTTAAATTTGTATTTACAGATGGTTCAAGCATTTACGAAAGGTCCCGTCAAACTGGAACCAAAGAAACAAGGAAAATTCGAATTATTTGGTGGAAATATATACGGAGAATTTATTGAAATTTCACCTACGAAAATAGTCCAAAAATGGCGCTGCAAACAGTGGCCATCGGGACATTTTAGCGAAGTAACTATTAACATCTGTGAAAAAAATGATCATACGGAAGTTAATTTAACTCAAATTGATGTACCAACGAGGTAATTAATTATAATGAATTAATTGTTCGTTAATATTAATTATTATAATATTGTAAAATACAAAAATATTATTTTTATTTTACAGCGAAGAGGATTCAACAAAAGAGAATTGGGAAAGGTATTATTGGGATGCGATTAAACGAACATTTGGATTTGGATACTTCATGTGATCTAAATTCGTCCTAACGAATATTTATTTATTGATAAGTAGAACAATTGCGAATCGCACGCAATACGCCCTTTGTATACTGTCACGCGCGTTATTCGCTTTGTTGACTTGCGGAATTTAGAAGAGAAAAAATATGGCTGATTGAAATTAAGAAAAAGAACAAAAAATAAGAGAACATTTTCATTCGTATCCAAATACAAATGACTCTCTCGCCTGTTATATAATGATGTATTTTCATTGTACTCACGTACTACCGTTTATACATTGCATTAAAATGAAAAAAGAACAACAAAAAAAAAAAAGAAAAAAAAAAACACCCCAAGGAAAAAGAACTCTTATATATTATTGCAATCTTGATATCAAACCACCATGGACATAGAAAATGTAACGCCATTATTGACGGTGCATTTGTAATCTAAATAAAGAAGAGAGAAGGAAAACAAAATAAGCAAACAAACAAAATATTTATAATATATGTGATATATAGATTTCTATTTGTTTTGAGATATTTCCACGGATAAATATTTCTATTTTTATTATCCAATTCTTTATACCTTTAAATCAAAATATTTAAAACACACACAGAGAGAGAAAGAGAGTGAGAGTGAAAGAGAATATATCATTTCTAGTTCCATATTCCCTTTAAAATTACACTCTTCCAGTCCTGCATTATCCTTTAAAATAAAATTACGATGATCGTAATGAAAATAAAATAAAGCAAACAGTTGAATTATTAAATATAAAACATTTAAATTCGACCCACGTGAAAAGTATAACAACGCGGCCAGAGTTGGGAATGCCT
Source organism: Mischocyttarus mexicanus (assembly GCA_023678845.1). Taxonomy (NCBI): domain Eukaryota; kingdom Metazoa; phylum Arthropoda; class Insecta; order Hymenoptera; family Vespidae; genus Mischocyttarus; species Mischocyttarus mexicanus. The sequence goes on from JACGTP010000567.1 coordinate 8,004, forward strand.
TTGGTTTTCTCACACTTCATTTCTCACGATCTTACTCTAAATAAAGAAAGAGAAAATAAAAAGAGGAAAGGAGAACAGAGCAGGGATGGGTAGGAAGGAGAAAGAAGGGGATCTCTAGCATTCCACCCCTTGATCCTTCTCCATCTCTCTTTCCCCTTGATTCTCTATTTTACTTTGAGGGGTGGTAAGTTTTTCCCTCCCCAGCGTTAAACGAGAGTACACGAAGAGACGTAAGTCCTTGGTAATCGTTCTGATAGTCGTGTTGTTCGTCCTCGTCCTCATCGTCATCGACGGGAGCGGCATGAATGGGCCGAACCAGGGGCCAAGTGCGCGCGCCTTCGAAAATCAAAATCAATGTAGTCTAGTAGGAGGAGAAGAGGACTGTGTCGCCACCAGCAATGCAACCACCCACCAGCATCACCACCACCATCACCATCATCATCATCATCATCATCATCATCATCATCATCATCATCATCATCGTCATCACCATCATCATCATCATCATCATCATCAGTACCACCACCAAGAGAAATACTAGAATCGGTATTACACTACTACCAATACAATACCACCACCACTACCACCATCCTAGGAGGAGCAGCAGGAGCAGCATCGGCGCGCAACCGGGAACACCACCACCACCACCACCACTACCACCACTGCCACCACCATCACCAACCCCCCACCCCCTCTTCTTCTCTTTCTCGGTCCTCTCTCAACGTTTTCCACTGCCTCGAATTGCCCACGCCCTTAGTGCGCTCCCGTAGTCCTACCGCGGGCGTAGGGTGCAGAAAGTACCCGAACTTCCTTCGGTTCGTTGTGTTGTTTAGTCTCTCTCTCTCTCTTTCCCTTCTCAAGGAGGAAAGTCATATTCGAAAGAGCTACTGCTGCTGTTGTTGCTGCTGCTGCTGCTGCTGCTGTCAAAGGAATAGTAGTCACAGTCGGTCGGACGAAACCAACGGGCGGGCGGTGTTGTTCCACGCGCTTTGTATCATCCACTCTCCTCACTTCTATTTCTATCTATCTCTATCAATCAATCTCTCTCTCTCTCTATCTGTATCTCTATTTCACTTTCTATCCGTCCCTCTCATCCGTTGCACGCCAAAAACAAGCGAAACCAACGCAAATACGCGCTCTCTCTCTCTCTCTCTCTCTCTTCTATTTCTCTCCTTCTCTCTTTCTCTCTCGTATACTCGTTCACTGTGTACTACTACTACTACTACTACTACTACTACTACTACTACTACTACTACTTACTACTACTCTACGAAAGAGCTTTTATCATTTCACACTTTCTCTCTCTCTCTCTCTCTTTTTCTTTTATTCTCTGTGTTTTCCTTCGCATCCGGTGCTCCAAGGCACCTAACAAATTACACTTTTATAAAGAACATCTCTCTTTCTTGGCGTTTACGCGCCTCTCTGTGTCCACGCGTTGTATCCACTCCCTCTCCTCCATTTCATTCTATTCTCCTCTCTCTCTCTCTCTCTCTTTATCTTTCTTTCCCTTTCTAACCCTCCGTATATACTGCTTCTTCATCTTCTTCTTCATCTTCTTCATCTTCTTCAATCTGTCTTACGTTTCTCCCCTATTTTTGATTTTCCCTATTTTTCCTTGCTTGCTGACAGTCCGGCCGACTATTGTCTGACTACGCGCGCGGTATTATCTACTTGCATGCATTATTTTCAATCTTTCGTACTGCCTCGACGTTTACACGTCTGAACATTGTCGTATCTTTTCTACTGGATTTCATCTATCGAGGAAGCCTGAGAGAGGACCAAGAGGCGGTCCATAAGAATTTATTACAAGGACTACCCATTTCTATCTATCTATATCTATACCTATACCTATATATATATATATATATATATATATACATATATACATACATATATATAGGTATATAACATATATGTGTGTGTATATATAGGATATATAGTTAAAGCTGTGCCGAGTAATATAAAGTAGTCTTTGATCGAGACAAATAACTCGATCATGTTCCTACGGGAGCGGTGCTCGTCGTCCACGTTTCATCTATTTTTACGTATATCTAAACGGTGATATGCATAAT
>JACGTP010000567.1:15076-26193 GCA_023678845.1 Mischocyttarus mexicanus
TATATATATATTAAATAATATTTTATTTATATATATAATAGGTTGGTGGAAAAAAAATGTCGGATTCTTGGCTACAATTCAATGAGAAAATCCGACATTTTATATATATATCACATCGTTCAAATACTATATAAGGTAAACATCAAGGAAGAAGAGCAGTGTTAATCTGACCTCTTCGACGAACGGTTGATTAAACGAACGAAAGTCAAATTATTAATTATTTGTTGTTACAGTGTATAATATTGAATTATTATTATCCGTTAATTATTAGAAAAGACAGTTTGGAAAGAATAAGCTTTTAATGTCGTTTCTTTGTTTTCAGGTAAGATTTGTATATAATAAAAAAGGTCAACGTTTAAATGTAGAGACAATTATTAAATAGTTAACGAATAAACTTTCTTTTTCTTAGTACGACTTAAATCGTACGTCATATTAACGTTTTGTGTTAATTGGGGGGTTAGTATTATAAGATCAAATAAACAGATCTGTTGCTTTGAAAATAAACAGACAACATTAAAAGCCTATTCTTTCCAAACTCTCTTTTTGAATAATTAACAGATAGCAATAATCCAATATAATACACTGTAACACCAAATGTAAATTAAGCATAAATTAAGCATAAATTAAGCATAAACTAAATTAAGCATAAATTATGTTATATCTGTTTTTGTTTTTAAAAAGAACTTACACTACTTTCGAAATAAACGATCCATATATATAATAAATATTTTCAAAAAATTGATAATATATAATTTTAAAGTAAAAACCTTCTATTGGAAGGATAATAATTAATAATATTTATAATAATAATAATAATAATAGTAATTTACATAATTAAATACTTTAATAATTTCCTAAATTAGATTTACCTTACCCAAAGCTATTATATATAATAATTTAATCAATTTCATAATGGCTATATGAATAATTATGTAAATAATAATAACAACTAAACTATTTTCTCTACTACCAATAATTATCATAAATTTCTTCTAACCAAGTTTGAAAAAATTAAAATAATCTATCCCATTAACTTGGTCTATAATTTTTTAACATTATTATTATTAAAGTAGCTATTTTTATTGTATGAGTGGATAGTTTAATTAAATTTTCTTTTTTTTCTAAGGTGTAGGTGAAGGGGGGTAAGGGATAGGGTAAGGTTCAGTTAAAGATGAATGGTTCTCAATGCTTACGAAAATCTTTTCTTTTGTAAGGATTTGAAGTAACAGCTCGTGTAACGAGCAACCGAGAGAATGATTTTACATACACACACATATATATGTATATATATATATATATATATTTGTTTGTATGTGTATATAGTATACAATGCGTATCGTACATACTCGTTGGACCATTAAATTCATTCACGAAGCACGTTACGATGCAGTAACAATGCGTCGACACAACAAGCGTTAGAGAAGAGAGTATCCGGTGGAAAAGGTATTCACGTTTCACACGTTAAAGGCATGTTCAACACTAAACGAGAACTATAATACGTTATTGTTTAAATATTTAATCGCTCCTTCTCAGAAAAAAGAAAAATATTTCTTGCTTTGTTTTTCTTATTCTTTCTCTCTCTCTCTCTCTCTCTCTCTCTCTCTCTGTTTCAATGTTAATTAACACGAATAATAAAGAAACAAAATATAATATTAGAAAATGAAGAAGAAAAATAAAAGGAAGTAAGATAAAACTCTTCTTATCCGATTTTTCTACAACAATTTCCGTCAGATCGCGATAAAATAATAATCATTTAATGTGCGATGAAAAATAATCCAAATAATAAAACGCGGAAGTTGCGAAGGACTGTTATTTGATTATTTTAATCAAATGTGAATTGTTTTAATATTCTTACAAAGAGACCGTTAGCATATATGCACATATGCGTTACCGTCTATTTATTCAAATTTCATCGGCCGATATCTCGAAAAGGGTTGAGTATTGGAGGGTAGTTGTAATGGCAAAATTGTAGTACTAATCAACATTTACAAGGGTGCATGCCTTTACGTTCTCCTTGTCAGCCAAATTAGATTCCCGTGCGTTGAATAGTTTTTATAAGAAACAAAAGTTAATTGATATTAGGTTTGTCAAGTATGAAATGGAGCAAAAAGTAGACATAATTTAATTGAAATTTGTTCCATTTCATACTTGATGAACCTAATACTACTTGTCTGGTCATACCCTGATTTTATACTACTTGTCTGACCATATATGGGGGCGTTTACTTATACTACTTGTCTGACCATATATGGGGCGTTTACTTATACTACTTGAAGTAGTACAAGTAAACGGCCTATATATGATCAGACAAGTAGTATGACTATTGGAGGGTAGTTGTAATGGCGAAATTGTAGTACTAATCAACATTTACAAGTGTGCAAAATTTCAAAGAAAAACAAGGATGCCTGCCTTTACGTTCTCCTTGTTAGTCTCTTTTTAATGAATAATAAATTCTTACAGTGAAAAGAATATGGGATTGATTTTTTTTTTAATTTTAAATTAATAAATGGATAAATAATTGAACGATTCGAGTTATTTTGAAAACATATTTACAAAGACTGAAATTGGAAGTATTAATCCACCCATTGCCCTTTTGGGTTACCACCTGTTCCAATGGATCGATGACTCATGGTTTGTCAGGGAAGAATTTCACTTCTTATGAAGATTATCAAAATTGGATCAATTTATTGATTGCTTTCAAAAACGAAACGTTCTTTCGATTGTCTGAAAGATTGGAAAAAGTTGGGGCAAACTATGGACAATATTTTCATTTAAAACAATTCATTTTCTAATTGTCTTTTTAATAAAAGGCTACAAATTCATTTCAATACCTAATAATAATAATAATAATAATAATTTCGAGAATGAGAGAATATACTTGACGAAAACACACACACACACACACACACACACACACACATGAATAATATATATTCCGGAATAGAAATTAATAGTAACTTCGAATGGCTATGAATCGACGAAAGCTGTTCCCCACTCTAACTTTAATCGTTCTTTCTCTTTCACTCATTTTCTCATTATTATTCACGATGCTCGCATATTTTAATTAGAAAGGAAAAGAGAGAGAGAGAGAGAGAGAGAGAGAGAGAGAGAAGAAAATAAATACAAAAATCTAGGATATCTCTTCTATCATCGACATTTACCTTATTTCTTTCTTTTCTTATTTAGTATTTTTTTTATTTTAAAAATAACAAATTAAATTCTCCAATAACAACTTCCTAAACGTTAACGAAACTTTCTTGAATATTTTTCTTTTCGATCAAATCGACTCATTGGACAAAACTTAAAAAGAATGTCGAATAAATTTCTTATTTATTGTTTCGCTAAAGAACATACCTCCAATCTCGTTATCTTTGAAATTGTTTCTTATTTTTTTTTAGTTCAGTTGTCATATGATATAAATATATATATATACTACTACATCACGAGACGATATTTAATTTAACATTTCAATTTACGTGCTCGGTTTAAATTAAGTTCTGGACGAAATTTTAGAAATATTAATCATTTTTTTCGTTTAAGCAAACAACCAACCCATCTCAACCCCTTCTTCCCCTTCCCCCTTTTCCTCACCGTGCACGAGAGGATATTTTTTATTATATTACGTTGTCAAGTATGAAATAGAGCAAAAAATGCACATAATCAAATTCGATTTTTTTGTCCAATAAAAACTTATTATATTTAATCAAAGTATGCACTCATATTATCGATACACTGTTGCCATTTTAGTAGTAACTCATTTATCCCTTTGCTGTAAAAGCCTGGATCACGGGAGTCGATGAACTCTTGAAACGCTATTTTGACAATTTGTGCGAAATTGAATTTTTTTCCAGATAAAAAGTTGTTTATATTTTGAAAGAAATAATAGTCAGTGGGAGCAAGGTCTGGCGAATACGGTGGATGACGGAGAGTTTCCAACTTCAACTTCTGTAGCTTTGACACGGTCATTCTTGCGGCGTGTGGTCGAACTTTGTCGTACAGGAGGATTCGAGTCATCCGATTAACTAATTTTGGCTGTTTAATCGCAAGATTTCTTATCATTTCGTCTATTTGATAACAGTGGACATTCGCTGTGATCGATTGGCAAGGTTTCATAAAGCTGTGGTGAATGACACCTGAGTCAGACCACCAAACAGTGACCATCAGCTTCTTCTGGTGGATGTCTAGTTTCGGACAGTGTTTTGGTGGTTAATCTTTGTCCAACTATTGCGATAAACGCTTACGAGTATCGTACATGATCCATTTTTCATCACGCGTAACAATTCGATTGAGAAACGGTTCAGCTTTGTTGCGAGAAAGAAGAGAAAGACACGCGTCGAGTATTCGTTCCTTCTATGCATCGGTCAATCCATGTGGTATCCACTTGTCCAGCTTTTCCACTTTACCGATTTGTGCTAAATGAGTCAAGATTGTTTGCATTGATACATTGTACATTAATGATAATTCACTTACACTTTGGCTGGGATTCACTTCCACAGTGGCTTTCAGGACGACATTATCCACCTGAGTCTTGGGTTGATCACGTGGTTCATTAAACAGGTTGAAATCTCCCGAACGAAATTTTGTAAACCAACGAGCTAGAGTCTTGTTTCTAGCCACTTAAATACCGAACACACTATTGATATCGGCAACTACCTGCCGTGTTATGGCTCCACAGTGGAACTCGTACTTCATCAACACACGAATTTCACTGATTTCCATGGTCTCGTTTAATCGCCTATACAAACAAAACTATTGGAAATTTGTTCAAACTGAAATATGAGTTAGAAAGAGGAAAATATGTCATCTTACTTTCTGATCACACTTCGTACATGGGTCCTGTAATTACTATAGAAGGTATGACTTAAAATAAAATATTATAGAAAAAATTTACTTCGATACACTCTCTCTTAAACTAACATATTATTTTTGTCTAATTTTGAAAATATTTTTTTTTATAAATGTAATTAATCGTTAAAGATAATCCCATTAAATGGTAACCGATTAATCGAGTTAAATGTATTTGTTTTTTTTTGTGTGTTCCTATCACAGATTTTCAACGTTTAAAAATACTTTATTGTTTTGTTTTGAATCGGATTAATATTTCAATCTACCGTTCGTATTATGTATCCCCAAATATTTGCTCTTCCCCAATCATATTTCTGTTTTCATTTATAGAAAGACGTACGATAACACAGTTTTAAAATACCTATTATAAACAAATAATAATATTTAACTTATTTGAAATAAATATATGAAAACAAATGTATATTTCATTTGAATTTTTCCTATTTCATATACACGATTTAATATTTTCATTACGAAGAAACTCTTTTCGGATATAAAACAATGAATTAATTATACTAAAAAGAAGAAAAATATGTATAAACAAATATATATTCGTAGGAGTAATTAAAAATATAATTTATTGAAATTTTTACAAAAAGTAAACTTTTAAACAAAAACAAAAAAAATAAATACGCGTTTTTTACGTATTAGATTGTCAAGTATATGGAAATGAAGCAAAAAATGCACATAATTGAATTGAAATTTGCTGCTATTTTTATATTTAACAACCTAATATTTTCAATCTAATATTTTATTAGCAAACGATTAAAGTTGATGTTTGTAAAAAACATTTATACACACACATCTTCTTGGTGTATATTTCTTGACAAATTTGTTAAAAATAAAGATAAAGAAAATGAGTTTTATGAATAATGAAATTTGTAAAGCTATGAGATGTGTGTGTAGGATGAGACCAGTGTTCGAATGAATGAGAAAAAGAAAAGGAAACTGACTTTACTGTTCTTAGCACGTCCAACCGGTTGACCGTAATCACTGAATTCGTTTGACTACTTTCAACTTTTAACGTTGATTCAAGGGTTGGTTACCGCACGAGTGAACTCGATCCTGGTAGTAAAGAAACATTCATGAAGTTATGTAAATGATATACCATGCTGTTTATTTAATTTTCCTTTGACTATTTCCGGTCATTTTTCCATACCAAAAAATAATGAATAAACAAAGAAGACCATATTTGATTAACTTCAAAGTAACTTAAACAAACCTAATGAAACATACATTTTATTATTAACAATGATTAACGTTCATTGATAGTTTCGTTGCTATTTATTATTGAATGTTTTCTTTTGATTACATTCAAAGTATATCCAACAAACCTGATCAAACATTATTCCCATAAAAAAACAAATCAATTTTGCTTATTCAAGAACATATTTTTCCAACAACAACAACAGCCAGTATTAACAGCCAGTATTAAAGAATCGTTAACGTTTTATCATTCTGTATTTTCTTCGTACACAAATTCTTCCTTGTAAAATCGAAACAAAGAAACGTTGAAGGAGGGGAGAGAGATGGGCCATTCTTCTCGTACTTCCAATTTCCCGAATCTATAACCCAGAAATGGGAACGATCGTTATGTTATCACAATTCGTTGCACGCACTCAGGTTGTCCCGATTATCCAAATATCGATCCACTATATTAAACTTTATCAAAATATATCAGACACGTTGATAATACTGAATATTTGATATCTAAACATTATTCAAATCAAACATTAAATATATTCTCACCTTTTCTCACTTCTGTAATCACACCAATAGGTAACGAACAGAAAATTAATTATGATTATAATAATAATAATAATAATAATATTAGATTATCAAGTATGAAATGAAGCAAATGTTCAATTCAATCGTATGCATTTTTTGATCCATTTCATACTTGACAAGCTAATATATTTAGTTGATGGAAAAGTAATGTCAAATTTTTCCTATTGAATTATAGGAAAAAAATTGGACAGCATTTTTTCCACCAACTTAATATATTTTAATTGGAATCAAAATTTACCAATTTAATAATAATAATAATATTAATAGTAATGAATAATTAATAATATTTAATGTAATTATCAATGATTATAATTACATATTTTCACATATTCAATATTATATATGGTTTAATAATTAAATCATGAAATTAATTAATAAAGTAATATTTAATATATATTATACTAAATAATATAAATATGAATAAATTATCAATTAATATAATTAGACATTAATATATTATAATATATAAAAATAAACGAAACATTAATATTAAATTATTAGATGTGTTTAACGCGTATACACGTCATAGAGAAGTGACAAAATAAATTATAAAATAAACTTATATCATTTTAATGCAATATTTTAACAACGATACTTTTACTCTATGCTTGACGACTATACTCGTCATTGATTGATTTTCGCGATATACAAAAAGTGCGAGAGGTGTGGGCTTTCCAAACGGAAAGCAACACAGTTAACTGCTTAATATACAAATTGATAAAAATTAATATACAATATAGAAAAAATAATTATTAAAAAGAAAGGAAGATTCGTATCAAAAATATTATTGAAAATTTAGCCCCACCCCTCCTTGATTGAAAAATATCCAATCAACAACGTAGCCTGTACTACAAATTACATAATTTTCGAAATTTATTATAACCATATTACCATTTGGTTCGATTAATAAATCAAATAATTGTCAATAAATAAAGAAAAGCAATTGAAAACATTCTCGATAAAATACTCCTCCCCTTCCATGGTATTTTCAAGCTTCGATTCTATTATTTCGCATAAATTTCATGATTAAATTTATTCGAACCTTTTCTCATCTCCTCTTTCTCTTTCTCTCAATCTATCTCTTAAACAGTTAAAGTGAAAATCTCATTTCCATCGTTAAAATAGTGGGTTGCAAGCTCATCGAGTAAGTTCGACCACTTTACCATGAATTCGTGATCGTTCTCGTTCGATTCTAAAATCGAAGAATAGTAATAGTAGAAGTAGTAGTAGTAGTAGTAGTAGTATATAGTCATTCTCAAGTGATAAAACTCTACGAAAATCCTGACTGTAGAGATTAACTTTATAAGATAGTGTCTCTGTGTGTGTGTGTATGTGTGAAAGAGAGAGAAAGAGAAAGAGAAAGAGAGAGAGAGAGAGAGAGTTTTTAGCAGTTTTATCAAAAGACAGGCCTTACTTCGGTGATGAAAAAAATAGTTAAAGAGTCGTCCTATCTGGTGCTTGTCATTTGAACGAACATGAAAAAGAAATAATGAAAGAAAGAAAGAAAGAAAGAAAGATAGAGAAAGAGTAAAAGAGAATGAGAGAATATTATTGGTTGTCGCATTCTCTTGTTAGAAAATCAGGGCATTACGAGACGCATTTACTTGCGAAGGAATAGGATGCAATGTTGCAAGTGTTGTATTGTGAATCAGTATATTCGTTCATAGTACTCGTAGTAATAATAATAATAGTAGTAGTAGTAGTAGTAGTTGTGTGTTGGTATCGAGAATACGTCTAGTATTCATTGTAAAAATTTAAATGTCACTCGTGTTGTCCTATAATTACAGGCATCGAGCATGCAATGCTGTTCAGTTAACGGGGAGGTATACGTGTTGCTCTTCAGGCGCAACATGCACCTTTCCCTGCACCTGCCAACGCATCGGCAGCAACAACAACAACAACAACAACAACAAGAACAACAGTTACAACAAAGGCTGTTACACTAGCGGTATACAAATAGGGGAAAAAACTAGCACGATTTCAACAACGTTCATTGGAATATCGGACAGCTGGACCACGTTAGATGAAGTATCTACGGTTATGATTATCGAGTAAGTTTTAATCTCATTATTATTATTATTATCATTTAAAAGAAGAACAATTAAAATCAACACCATCGTGCGGTTATTTATTAGGTGTACAAATAAATTTCTGCCGTTCTTATTAAAAAATTAAGAAGCATTTGATGATATTAAATGATGTAAAATTGCTTTCTGAGTTACTTCTAATATACCAGGAGTGTAAGTTGAAGTTTTCCGGTTTTTTTCGTTAAAAAAAACACATAATTTTTAGGGGAATCTCAAAATATTTTTATTCAAAGTATTGACCATTTGATTCTACACATTTCGTCCATCTTTCAGGCAAATTATGGATACCATTCAAAAAAAAACTTTTTCTCTTTCGAGGAAAACCATTCGACGAGCCATTTTTCAACTTTTTCTTTTGTCTTTCAAATCGAAATCTCCACTTTTAAATTGACGAAAGCATGTCTCACATGTTCTAATCACTGGAGCATGTTCACCATAAGTTTCTACTAGCAAACGATGTGCTTCAGCTGCTTTTTTCTTTTGATGAAATAAGAAAAGCAACGAATTCCGCAAATTCTCTTTATTTAGAACGAAACTCGACATATTCATTGATATAAACGACTATGACGCTATTATTTTGACAGAATGAGACTTAGGTGTTTTTGGAGGTCAATGTCAATAGAAAACAATGATGTATATAACAAATCATAGAAATGCCTACATCCTGCTAGCGACATCCTACTGTAAAACTGGCAAACTTCAACTTACAGCAAGTTTTTCTTGCGTTTGGCATGAATCTTTAACCAATAATGCTTCCAATTCCGCGAATTCGTACACATTCGGCCTTCCGTTACGTACTTTGTCTTTGACGTCAAAGTCACACCGTTCTTGAACTTTAAAAACCATTCATGACATCTTCTCTCACCTAAGAAAGCCTCATCATATGCTTCTACGAGCAATCTATGCTTATCAGCTGCAAAATTTCTTCTAATTCAAAAAGTAAATCGAAAGTTCCCACAAATAAGACGCTTATTCGGCCTAAGACTCGACATTTTCGAAGGAAAAAAAATATCCGATACCAATACAAAATCACTAATATATCAAGATTATGTTGTCGAGAGATGTCTTACTTTACGATATGACGTTTTACAACAGACCATTTTAACCATAAGTTAATGATAAAGTCATACTTTGTTGAACGGCGATAACTTATTTGTACACCTAATATTTGATTATAAAAAAAACAATCCATTTTTTTCAACACCTATGAGACAAAGGTTTGTGACCATCTTAAATCAAGAACAAATTTATATTGGATGTGCGAGTATTCCCTAATGAAGTTAGAGTTTTAGTTTGAGTAAGAGTGAGAAAGAAAGAGAGAGAGAGAGAGAGAGAGAGAAATAAAGAAAGGAAGAGAATCTAAAACCAACCACCCCCGCGGAAATAAAGTGCATACCCCGCGGCGTCGGCTGCGCTTTTCGTGGTTTCCTTGACTGGAGATAACAACAGTGAAAGAAAGAGAAAAAGAATGAACAGAAAGAAAGAGAAAGAGAGAGAGAGAGAGAGAGAGAGAGAAAACACTTCAGACTCAAGCATACAGACACGTTTTCCATCCCGTTTTCTATTTCTCTCTCTCCCATTCTACGCCCGTTTTCTTTCTTTCGTTCCTTGTGTTTTTCTAAGCGAATATGCAAGACGAAGAAGAACGTCCGTCGAGAAAAGTAAGGATGATGATGATGATGATGATGATGATGATGAAAGGAAAAGAATAGAGTAAAGAACAGAAGGATTAGAGGGTGGTTTGCACGAGGAAGAACCTTGGGTTAAATCCTCGTGACAAGTGGCTACACCCCTCTTTTATTTTACCTTTTTTTTTTCTTCTTTACCTTTCCACAGGTTTGGTCATAGACGACGGTGAACGTCCGCCAAGTGGTACCATTTGCACCAGTTTTAAATGACTCTTTTTGACCTTATTATTTATTTTTTTTTTTTATTTCAGAAATCAAAAACATTGCTTCAAGTGTTTTCATAAAACATAAATCTTCTAGTTACATCAACAAAAAATCAATAAAGTACAAAAATCATGAATTGGCACGCATCGGAAAACAATATCTAATTTTTAGCCTGTTTCTTAGTTGGTTTTTGGATTAAAAATAATAGTTTTTAAAAACTTTTTTGAAATTTTCTAGATAGAACGAGGAACTAATATTACAGAGAAGATATGTGCCAAATTTCATTAAAATCGGTTAAGAACTTTTTGAGTTATCTTTCCTGGCAATTTGAAAAAAGTGCTTTCGAGAAAAACGCGTTTAAAGTTTTGACACACAGAAATTACGATTACAGGGTCTTACTAATTATTCAGAGATTGCAGGTCCATACAGTAGTCCTTTGGTATGTTCACAGAACTCGTTCTTCTTCCTAAGCTCTTTTTCACGAGCTAGACGAGCTTTTTTTTTT
>JACGTP010000568.1:11115-26042 GCA_023678845.1 Mischocyttarus mexicanus
TCGATTATTAATCGAAACTGCTCGTTACGTTCGTTAGAATCGCATTTTATTATTGTTTGTTTTTTGTTTATGAGATGCTATTACTACTTCGCAACAATTGGAGAAAAAATGGAGAATTAAGAAATGGAAGGAGAAAAAAGAAGAGACAAACAAATCTAATTAGATCTTGCGATATTACTTGTTTTTTATCTAAAACACGTATATATGTGTGTATTAATGTATGCTTGTGTACACGTTTGATATATTAATTTGAGCACGATAACCGATTCTTCTTTTTGATTAATCTATTGTCTTTCTGGTAGATCGGGGAAAGTCCTCGCAGGTTAATACATTTACTCGATATCTGTAATATAATTTGGATTAACAGAAATTCGTGAGTTTCTATGCGAACTGATTAATCTTATCTTATATCAATTTATTACGATACTTTATTTCATTCATTATAATAATTCCTTTTTTAATTTGATTTATAAATCTATTTTTCTTATTTTTTTTAAATTTGGTATGCAATTAAATGTGCATTATTAATCGTTTCACATCATTTCTTATTTCTATTCATTTCAAATAAATAACGGTACATTATTCATACAGATTTTACCCCATTATTTATATTTACTTTGTCATCTAGAAAATAATTTAATTACATACTCTGTTAAACTTTTTAGAGGCAGATGTTAGGTATCAATTATTAATCGAAACTGTTCGTTACGTTCGTTAGAAATACATTTCATTTTTTTTTGTTTCTAGTTTATGAGATGTTATTACTATTTGGGAAAAAATTGGTGGATTAATATCTTTCTCTATATATACCATTTTATTATTGTAGTTTTTTTTTTCGAATCAAACAATATGTAATTTAAAATTCATTCGGCATCTCGAAAATGTCAGATGATTAAGCGATAATGTTAAAGGTCGATCTCGTATCTGAGAAATATAAGTATGGCAATAATTTCAGTTGTGGGTAAGTTAACCAGCAGTTAACTTTTTGACTATGCTCGAAGGTGAGCGTGCGATGGAACGCAGCTACGGCGGCAGGATACGCGCCTCGGAGACGATATCTAGTCTGGTGATCTTGATCTGGTTTTAAGCCCGAAAAATGCCACGCAGTTTCTTTCTCCTCTTTTTTCCCCCACCCTCTCTCTCTCTCTCTCTCTGTTTCTTTTTTTTTCTTTTTCTCGTTTGCTAGTTTAAGGGCTGGACGTGAAGCTATGCCGTTCCCTTGCGAGGGTGTCGCTTTCGTTTTCCCATCCTTTTTCTCCCCTCTCTCTCTTTCTCTCTTCTCTCCCCTCCTTCTAAAATTATTTTTTTCTTACCCTGTCACGAATAGCTGTGAACGATGTGTGTGTGTGCAAGTATGCGTATTTAATGTTCAACTAAAGTAACAAACATTTAGAGTAATATTTATTTAATTTGTTTATTTATTTAATTTTTTTTTATATTGTAGAATATATTTATATTATTTCAGTAAAATATTCTATTTTAATCTATTCAAATTCAACTTTATTTCTTTTCCAACATATTTCTTCCATTTTCATTCTTATTATTTCTTTTATAGAAATTTTTGTTGAATCTTATCTGACTCGTGTTAGACTCTTAAGACGTACCTTTCCATTCCTCCTTTTTGAAGGTGAGAAACACTACCAAAAAAAAAAAATCGGTAAAATCATGATGTTGTTGTCAGGGCTTGAATAGTCGGCTATCCGTAAAACTTCAAGGTGGCCCTCTCCGAACGAGGGAGTGAACGGTAGAAGGGCAGGCATTCTTACACCATGGGGGTCCGGTCAAAAGCTAATAGAGAATTTATCCTGGTGCTGATGTTTCCCGCTATTTCTAACACGATTCTTTTTCACGCTGTGCCAATAAGAGAAAAACAGAAAAAAATAGAACAAGACAGAAAGAGACAGAGAGAGAGAGAGAGAGAGAGAGAGAGAGAGAAAGAGAAGAGAAATAAAAAATAATAAAAAAAAGGATAGGAAAATAGTCTTGTAAAAATATCTTTGGCTTACAACATTTCGCATATTATTCGCAAATGGATATTAATTCATTTTCTTTATATCATTTATTTTTTTTTATTTTCTTTTATTAGGTGTACAAATAAATTTCCGCCGTTCTTATTAAAAAATTAAGCATTTGATGATTTTAAATGATATAAAATTGCTTGCTGAGTTACTCCTAATATAAGTGCCTGTTTTTTTTTGCGTTTGACACAAATTTTCAACCAATAATATTTCTAATTCTGCGTATTCGTACACTTTCAGCCTTCCGTTACGTATTTTATCTTCGACGTCACAGTCTCCGTTCTTGAACTATAAAAACCATTCATGAAAACTTCTCTAACTTAAAAAAGCCTCGACATATGTGTCTACAAGCAACGATGCTCATCAGATGCAGATTTCTTTAAATTAAATAATTTATTCAAAAGTTCCCGCAAATGATGCTTATTCGGATCAAAACTCGACATTTTCGAAGGAAAAAAAATATCTGTTATCGATACAAAATTACTAATATACCAAGATTATGTTGTCGAGAGATGTCAAACCTTACAATATGACATTTAACATCAGTCAATTTTAACTATAATTTAATCATAAAGCCATATTTTGTTGTACGGTGGAGACTTATTTGTACACCTAATATAAAGCTCATTTTTTACAATACAAGCTCGAAGATATATACCCAGTTAAATATAAAAAGAGAGAGAGTGTTATGATTAAACCAAGTGCTTTGACACTTTAATTGAACATTTAACAAAAAGTGAAACATGTTAATCGATTGTGCATCAAACGTTTGATATATTTCCTTTATTTTCAAAATGACAGAAATACGATTAAACTCACGGAATCATCAAACTCATTAACAATTTCATTGGGTGTGACATTGTTGTCCGATTTTCTAAAGATTTTAGAAAAGGTAAATGTAAGATTGACAAACGTTGGGTTTCGAAATGGTTTAAACGCACTTAATAGAGTTTGATACTGTCTAAAGAATGATGAGGAAGAGGAAGGAAAGGAAGAGGTGAAGAAGAAGAAGAAGAAGATGAAGAAGAAGGCGTCTTGGAGAAGCGATTGAGAACCGTGAAGAATTAAGGGCGTGCGGCGATGTGATTTGTGACGGTAAGCAGGCCCTGGAAAGGGCAGAAGAGACGTTTGTTGGAAGCCGCTACACACCGTGTGTTGCTGTTCCCTTCGTCATACACGCACACGTGCGCTCCTGCAAGGCACTTACTCTCAGGCAAGAAGTTGGTAGTAAAAGAGAAACAGAGAGACAGAGAGAGAGAGAGAGAAAGCCCTTTTACACGCGCATAACGCTTGTCAAACACTTGACACCCGACCGAGTGGATACACGAGCTTCGGTTGCACGCCTCGTGTAAGTTCTTTCAAAGCGTGACGAGAAAATTAGTATCAATAACCGGATCCATATCGCTCATGGATTATTGCCCGCAGGAAACTTTACGCACGATCGCTTTAACGAGAGATACGCGAATCGCTATTAAAACGTTCATTTCCATTTTTTTTTCTCTCTTCTTTAGTTCCTTTATGTATGATACGTTTATATTAGAATCAGATTAGAAAGAAGTGACGAAATTATTTCAACAACTTACACATGAAAATTTCTTACAAAGAATAGTTAGAAATGTTATTATTGCTAGGAGATGTAGGTTTGAATTTGTTTAGCGGCTGCATAAGTGTGAGAGTCGTGCTGATGTTTATTTGGGATATCGATATCTTAAGATAAACGTATAAAGAACATGGGCGGTATGCGGACCACTTGAAAAGAAGGCGATGCTGCGGTGTTAGATGGAAAGGGATATAAGGGACGCAGACCAAAGGTCGGGGCTCACTTTTTACGAATTAGTTTTACGTGTTAGTTGAGAAAGAATCGAGAGTATTATGTTGGAGTTGTGAGTCGTTATGAAATAAATATATATATCAATACGAAACAGTCGTCTCTGAAGTTCTCTTAAGAAACCCTTCTTATGCACCTTTTGTATCTTATGGAAAGGGACGAACGGATTAAGTGTTGGTTTACGATTATCAGAAGTGAAACGAAGTATTAGTTTACAATTATCAGAAGTGGGACACATACAAATACAAATAGAGTAATAACCGATTTGATAATTAGAAGAAGAGTGAAAGTAATCTCAAAATAGGCAAAAAGTGTATCATAAATGTGAAGTAACATCTATGGTTAATTTATGGTTAATCGTATGGTACATTGTTCTCACACCATGAATGTACCATCCTCCTTTATGAAGAAGAAGAAGACGACAAAACGGATGGGAAAACGAGAAGGAGGAAGAATATGTTATAGAAGAAGAAAAATAAGAATCACTAGAGGATGATGATGATGATGATTATGATGAGGAGTAAGAAGAGTAGGAGGAAGAGAAGGATGAAGAGGAATAAAGGGAAAGAGGAAAGGTGAATCTGTCGTAAGGTAAGGCTCAGAAGAAGAAGCCGGTGATCCTAAGAGTAAAGAATAAAACTGAGGCGGCAAAGGCGGTCTTGTTTCGGTCTGAACTGTTTCTGGTGTCGCGTTACCATGGACTCTCCACAAAGGATCGCGCAGGATCTTTATCTCTGTATCGCCTAACTTGTTAACATACCTAACTTGCCTCCTTGCCTGCTTGCCTGCCTGCTTGGAGAGCTCACGAATCCAACCGGGCACCCCAACTAGGACAACTCAATCCCGGTTTCTCTCTCTTTCTCTCTCTTTCGTCTCTCTTCTTTTAACTTTTGACCACCCTTCTTGCCCTGGTCCACCTACTCACTCTCCTATCAAATTCTTCCTTTTTTCCTTTCTACCGACTGTTTCATCTTTTTTATCCTTTTTCTTTTTTACCGGCGTTAAGATAACGACCTTGTACGCATTTTGACCGGTTCGTGTTGTACGTTTGTATCTCGAACGAGCCTCTAAATCGTTAGATCTGCTAATGCATTGTAGGGTCTGATGGTGAAAAGAGGAAACGAGGAAATAGATGAGATAATGGAGAGATTCCTTTCTCTTTCTTTCTTTCTTACACCGACTTACACCGATATTTGATCCATTCAAATTGATTAACATTCTACTTTTTGAAAAATCTTAAAGCAAAGTGTCAAAAGCCAATATGTTTTGACACTTTACTTCTTATATTTTATAATAAGGTTTCCTTAATAATTAAGATTAATGCCATTAAAAGGACAACAAATTTTTAGTTGCAATAATGCAATTCAAATGCACTAACAAGCCACGAATGATTAACTAACTTATAAAAAGGAATTATATTATTACTATTACATTACATTTATTAATTATATTATTATTATTATATTATAATATTATTATTATATTATTATATTAATTATATTATATTATATATATTAATTATATTATTATTATTACATTACATTTCTCCACTTTTTGTTTTATGGTGTTAATCCAGGACTTCTTAAACTATCGGTCGCGTAGCAAAATTCTGCGGTCGCGAGAGATTTTAATGTCAAATATTTATATTTACCATTTTATAAAATCACTAGATTTGGCAGAATACAGTGGACTTGCAGAATCTAGACATGCGCATTTGTTGAAGGTTACCTAATAAATAAATCATCCAAAAATATTAATTTATTTTTCTTTTATATTTGTATGGGGTCGTCAAGAAACTCGCAATCATAAATGGAGTCGTGAGTGACAAAAGTTTAAGAAGCTCTGTGTTAATCAATTAATGCATCGAATGACTCATTTTATAACTAAACAAACAACACTAAGTGTTATATCCTTTTGATTTTGTTTATAATGTAACAAAAATTCATACACGATTTTAATCGACCAAAACCTTATTTATCTTCGTTGATTGCTACAACCACTTTCGCCAAGAAAATGACAAAAAAATAAAGAAAGAGAAAGAGTAGTAGAATCTTTTGGGTTAAGTAGTCTTCTCACGGTATTAACGATACCGGTCTTTATTTGTCAGCGATAGTAGGTCGAAATCTTTGAAATTCAAAGTGTCGTAAAGATCTGAAAGAAGAAATGGATAAAAAGTCAGTGAGAGAAAGATAGACCGTGGATCCTTCTAGCTGGATAAAAAGAAATAAAAAAGGTGGTGGGAGGAGGGGTGGGGGAGAGGGGGGAGGGGTCGTGCGCGCGAAAGATCGCAGGTAAAAGTGATAGCAGGTAAGAAGAAATATATTTTCTGACGAGTTTACGCTCGTTAAAGGTCCCAAGAAGCGCGTAGCTCGAGCTCGCCCGCAGCGAATAAGTCATCCTCGGATTATGCTAATTTAGTCCGGAGGACGGCTTCTTCTTTCCACGGTTGGTGCTGCCAGCACCAACAACCTCTTCAATAAATTCACCAAAAATATGCCCCAATTACCGAAATGACTCATCAAGTAATTGCGCGTAAAACAAACCGTCCCTCTCGACAAAGATCGCTACGAATTGATAAACCAAAGAGAAAAAGAGAGAAAGAGAGGAGAGATGATACTTTGCATTCGGAGCACACGCTCGTGCAACGATCATCGTTGTCTGACTAAAATCTTTAAAATGTTTTTACACAGATAAGGTATACTTTTTTTTTTTCTCAAGAAATGATCCCAAAAGGAAGTACTCACAACTGACTGACTGACTGACTGACAGACTGACTGATTATATTTTCTTTCTTAGCATGTCTGTTTATGTTCACTAAGATTTCAATGTCTAGAATCGTTAGTTAGCAACACAACTGATTCATGTTTCTATCCTTTTCTTTTCTTTTTTTTTTTTTTTTGACGCGTCATTTTTCTTTTAACTGGTAAAACGATAGACGTCATCTAAATACGAAGAAAGAAACGTGATTTTTATCTTCACGTCAATAGGGGAATTTATATATTTTCCGATTATCATCTTGACGTAATTATTATGTCTCTTTAAATAGAATATTAAGTTTATTTGTATAAAAACAGATGTGTTAAAATGTGCAAAAAATTTGCCAATTCTCTTTACTCTTCTGGCATCTGTGCAAATTGGGTTGCAAATCTACAGGCGTTGGAAGTTAATTCGCAAACACGTGTGTGTTTCTTCTAAATTTAAGAAAATTATTGAGAGTTCATATTTTTCATCTGTACCAATCACACATGTATTAAATTTCAGTATCGTGTATACTATTTTGCGAAACTTTCATATTTTCAGATAGAAATTGGGAAAAATTCTAATTCTAACTCGTATCGTTGTTCGATATGATACATTAGTTTTTTAATTGTAGATTATATTAGGTGTTGGAATTAACTCGTAGCGTTGTACTATAGATGACATGAGTTTTAAAGTATTCTGTTTTCACCTTCAGAAACAAATTTATCGTAAAACACCGACCGAAGAATGACGGAGAGAGACGAACGTAAACGAAGCATTGAACGCTCAACTAAGCCGGTAATTAAGGAATGTTTTTCTATGTGTATTTCATATTTAACGAATTTCATAGACGTCACCGAGAGATTTAAACAGTATCGATGTTGAGTTCGTTTGACTTGGATGTACACCTTCTCCTATCTTTCTCTCAATACATTCAATACATATAGGATTATTACTGTATTTTTGAACAGCTGATCTACTCTTGTATCGTTGACCTAATTTTGAACAACTGCTTTCTATTTCTAATGATCGATTTTTATTTTATACGGTTTTAGATAAATGCTATAAACCGAATATCGTTATGGGACCAGAATATTAATAAAAAAATGTTTTCCTAACTTTCATTCTTTCCAGATAAATATTCTGATAGATTTAGACACGCATGTGCACACACATGCGCTTAGAGTAAGATTTCTTAGAAGTGGTGTTAGTATAACGAGAATAATATTCGAGATTAATAGAATTAATCCCCTTCGATAATCTTGTAAACAAATTTCGAAAATAAAACTGTTATAGATGATATTGAACCAGTCTAACGGTGGATTCCGAGGAGGAAGGTAAGCATAACTTATATTTATTACATTTCAATTATAATATTCATTTCCTATGGTAATTTAACAATTATTTAGCATGTGTCTACTACTCTAATACACTGTTCTTGTATTTAAGAATGTTTTAACACGTATACATTGGTTTAAACATTACATTATTTCTAACGTAATTCAAAATATAAAATAATTTTGACATCATGTTACTATTATTTCAATATGTTGAGGTTTATCCCAAATAAAGTGTTTTTGCGGGAACGGCACATAAGAACAAGTTTTTTACATCGTATTGTTACTAGTGATGAAAAATGGATACATTATGACAATCCTAAGCGAAGAAAATCATGGGTTAAGCCCGAATAACCATCATCATCAGTGGCAAAACGCAATATTCATGGATCTAAGCTTCCTCCTTTGTATTTGGTGGGATCAACAAGGTGTAGTTTATTATGAATTGTTAAAACCCAATAAAACCATCACTGAGGATCGCTACCGGTTACAATTGATGCGTTTGAGTTGTGCATTGAAGGAAAAACTGCCGGAATGGAGCAAAAGGCACGATAAAGTTATTTTACTGCACGACAATGCTCGACTTCACGTGGCAAAACCAGTGAAAACATACCTGGAAACATTGAAATGGGAAGTATTAACCCACCCGCTGTATTCTCCGAATATTGCCCCTTCGGATTACCACCTGTTTCGATCAATGGCTCATGGTTTATCAGGGGAAAAATTAACATCTTATGAGGATTGGCAAAATTGGATCGATTCATGGATTGCCTCCAAGAACGAAGAGTTTTTTCAAAGGGGTATTCGACAGTTACCTGAAAAATGGGAAAAAGTAGTGGCAAGCGATGGTCAGTATTTTCAATAATGTAATTTTTTACTTTTATTTCAAATAAATCGTTATTTTTTAATTAAAAAAATCGCTACGAATTAAATCCAATACCTAATATATAGATCATTATTAAGTGATTAATGATTTCTAAACCATCATGTTAAAGCGTAGAAATCTGTTTTATAACTGTAGAAGATAGTACAGAGTCTCCGTAGCGAGAATCTTTGAAACTACACCGTGAACTTTCGATCGATAAGAGAGTTTCCTAGATCAACAGGTTATTTTTTATATTTAATATAATATAGCAAACTTTTTTTAATCATTTGTACATATATAATATCTCATAAAGAAAATCTTTATATTAATCATCGTTTTCTAATAGTAAAAATATAGACTTTTCTAAATATAACCATTGTAAAACATTAGGATGAAGTGTAAGTCGCAAGTTGGTTTGCGAATGCATGCAAAAGGAAAATACGCGAAGGCGTAGGAACATCACGGTTCGCTACGTATAAATTAGTTCTCTCGCACAATACGATAAATTCCATTGTAAAGTGTGTAAACGTCTGCCCGTGTCACAAGAAAGAACTATATTTTACCAAAGGTTTTGTTTGCGAGTGCAAAACCACTACTTCGAATGGGTAATAAAGGGCAAAAGCGATTCACGAATTCGAGTGATTTAAAATTTCATAAAAGAAACTGCCACTATCTACGGGAGGTCTTACAATGTGCATGAATTTAAATAAACAAAAATCAAATAAATATATACACAAAATTCTTCCTTTCTCGTGGGAAGGGTTAACAATTTCGCGAACATCCAAATAAATATCTCTAAAGGCTTTTACGGTCCTTTCCTTTCCTTTCTTTGTTAAGATATTCCGAAAAATTCTTTTTATAACTTAGCTTTCTTTTTATTTTCTTACCCCCATTGGAAATTTTTCAAATCTGAGACGTCAGAATGAAGACATTAATGATGGACCGACGAAATGCTGCCAACGGTTATGCAAGCAAACACAGATGAAAAATCAGAGAGAGAGAGAGAAAGAAAGAGTAAGAGAGAGAGGAAGAGGCAGGGGGAGTTAACAAAATCAAACAAATCCTACGAGGAATGCGCCGAAGATTAATGGACTCCCGCAGATCTGCATAATTTACATGCAAATAGTAGGATCGGATGTACTTGGTTGCTCAACAGGTTGCGTCCACGTACGAGGGATTACATACCCAGTGTGTCTCGTTGTTATTAACTCGTTCACGTAAGTTACGTGATTTAAGAATAATAATAATTGTATATTAATGATAGAGATTATTAGAGTACGATAAAAAAAAATCAATCTTTTATTTCTAACTTTTAGAAATAATTCATTCGTTTTTCTTCTACGCGTATACGCAAAACGATATCGTTTAGATCTAGATCATTGTATCTAATTGCAAGTTAGTATAAAATCCCCTCGTGAATAATTTCTTAAGATGTAAATGAAGGCTATCCAACGACAAAGTGCTTTCGAGCAATTTAATGATATGTCTACAGTTAAAGTCAATATGCATATCGTGAGTTGGTACGTAATGGATCTGATAGAAAATATGCCATTGAAGTTACGAGTTCGAAATTTACGTATAGCAAAGAGACCTCCTTCTTTTTCTAGAAAATAAAACTCAGTTAAATTATTATTTTCTATCTATTCCTTTATTCTTGCCACCATCCGACTTTTTCGGGGTTTGGGGGGGGGTGAGGTAGGGGGTAGGGGAATTGGAAAGAAAACGAGCGCGATTTTTACGGTCAATAAAACAACTAGTAGGTGATCCTTTTCCATTCGCGGTGGGGGCACCCTGTGTCGTTTCCCCTTGGACCGACACGAACGTGTAAACCCTCTTCTTTCCCCCCACCCTTGAAACCTCTCTAAACCAGCCGACTTTCTCAATGCCGATACCAAACGAATCTCTACGGTCTCTTCTGTGTGCTCGCTTATATATATATATATATTTCATTTTTGTATGATTTATGAAACGCTCGCGTTGTACGATCCTTCCTTTTTTTTCATATTTTTTTACCTCGAGTGTGGTCTTTTTTAACTACGCCAAAAAACGTCTACCCAACCCCTCATCGTAAGAGCAACGAATCAAACTACTTTTTGACAAAGGAGTCACCGAAAAAAGTCAACGAAAAGGTCAGATAACTCGTACCTCTGAAGAAACCCATAGATTCTTTCAACGTGCAAATACCATGACGATAATAATAACAATAATAATAATAATAATAATAATAGTAGTTAAATTTGGAGTTGGATGTAAAAAGAAAAGCAAAAATGTTCGTTTAAAGAGAATCCTAGTGACATATTTACCCGGTTTCGATCGAAACGGAAGCTCCGAAGGACACAGCTAAGAGATCGGATCCAATTACAAGGACGGTCCTTTAATTATGCACCACAGCGATGCGTTGGTTCATCCGTTCGTCCGTTCGTTCATTCGTTCGTTCGTTCGTTCGTAGGAGGGCAAAAGCAACGTCCTTAATTTGGCTCTCGGAAAGTTTCACCGGTCTCTGTTGCCCCGGGGCGCCTTACGTGGGAACGCAAAGCTCCGATCCAAGGAACGTCCGTGCTCTCCTCCGGCATGGGTGGCCAAGAGAAAGAAGCCACCACTGCTCCTCTGACCGACCGTTCGTTTCGCTGCCACGTTCCGTCCCGTCCTTGAAGTCCTTCCAATCCTTGTCCTCCCTCACCTTACCTTACCTTGCCTTGCCTTACCTTACCTTGCCATACCTTGTTATCCGAACGAGACCTCTTCTTCTCTCTCGATAGGTTCTCGCCCGTGTTCAACGATCGATCCACCAGGAGACCTGCTTTCTAATAAGAGACTTTTTACCGCTTGCTGCTTTATCCGATATTTAATTTTTTTTTCTCTCTCTTCCTTTTTGTCTATCTTCCTATACTCCCCAATTCTATAAGGAATTATAATATTTTAGAATAGAAAGAGATAGTATACTAATTCTTATACACGTATCTATATTTACATAGTTGTGTAAGTTGAAGTTTGCCGGTTTTACAGTAGGATGTCGCTAGCAGGATGTAGGCATTTCTATGATTTGTTATATACACGATTGTTTTCTATTGACATTGACCTCCAAAAACACCTAAGTCTCATTCCGTCAAAATAATAGCGTCATAGTCGTTTATACCAATGAATATGTCGAGTTTCGTTCCAAATAAAGAGCATTTGCGGCATTCGTTGCTTTTCTTATTTCATCAAAAGAAAAAAGCAGCTGAAGCACATCGTTTGCTAGTAGAAACTTATGGTGAACATGCTCGAGTGATTAGAACATGTGAGACATGGTTTCGTCAATTTAAAAGTGGAGATTTCGATTTGAAAGACAATGCTCTGTGTTTGGTGGGACCAGGATGGTGTGGTGTACCACGAACTATTAAAACCTGGTGAAACGGTAAATACGGATCGCTATCGACAACAAATGATCAATTTGAATCATGCGTTGATCGAAAAACGACCAGAATGGGCCCGAAGACATGGCAAAGTTATTTTGCAACATGACAACGGGCCGTCTCATACCGCTAGATCCGTGAAGGACACATTAAAAACACTTAATTGGGAAATATTATCGCACCCGCCGTACTCTCCAGACCTCGCCTCGTCCGACTTCCACCTTTTCGCATCGATGGGGCACTCACTTGCAGAGCAGCACTTCGTCAATTTTGAAGAAGTTGAAAAATGGCTCGTCGAATGGTTTTCCTCGAAAGAGAAAAAGTTTCTTTGAAATGGTATCCATAATTTGCCTAAAAGATGGACGAAATGTGTAGAATCATATGGTCAATACTTTGAATAAAAATATTTTGAGATTCCCCTAAAAATTATGTGTTTTTTTTAACGAAAAAAACCGGCAAACTTCAACGTACACTCCTGGTATATTATAGAAAGTTCAGTTTTCTTTGATTTATTTTATCGAAGAGTCGAATGGATTGACTTTAAAAAAAAACAGGGATCACATTTTCATAAGATATTTCATTTTAATCATACATCAAATGAAATTTTCTAGAACGCATTAGATCCCTGATAGTGGTTAATCGTTTTGACTGCGAGGTTCATTAATTACTCGAAGCATTTGGTCACAAAACGAGCTCGGAGGCATTCGCAGATAGAAAGAGAGAGAGAGAGAGAGAGAGAGAAAGACAGATAGAATATCACTTTGAAGTTAACCTCCGATAAACGTGAAAGCAATCACGTGAGAAAGAAAGAGTAAGATGATCTTAATGCGTTCTCGCGTATGGTACGAAGCAGAGAGAACAGTTAAAGATAACCGAGAGACTTCGTAAACAGAGATCAAGAGAGTAGGATATAGAAGGAAGGAATCAGTGGTCCATTGAAGGAGTCCTCTCTAAAACCCGAAGCTCATGGCGTGAAAATAATCACGAGAAACGCAAAATACGATCTTAGGATAGACGATGATAAGTTTTTCGACTCTGTTAACAATGGTACGCGTAATGCTAATCCATTTTCATTGCTTGAAGAGGATTCGAACGAATGACGAGTAGGTTAACGTCTAAAAGGACTCTTGGATGCAGAAAAATGGCAAGCAATGCAATGCACTGTAACTGCACTGCAACTGAACTGCAAAGCTACGAGTCGCGGTACGACACGGTTGGTTTGTCCTACGTGAAATCGAATTTCACGGTCGATGACTAACGTTCTACGTTCCAAATCCTCCCTACCTCCTCCTCCTCCACCTCTTCCTCCTCTTCCTCTCGTAATATCGATGGAAAGAAAGAGAGCATAGAGAAACTGGAGGCCAATCGTCTTTAGTTGATCGTTAAAGATCGTCGGATCAATGTTGATCCTCGCGATCCTTACTCGAGTACCAGCATATGATAGTATTCTCATCATACGTGTATATAAAGTTCTTAAAAACTTCAAAAAAAAAAAATAGTTTTTATAGAACGAGCCTTCTCATTCACTTTCTTCCTAATGCTGAGAACTCGATTTATCGTACGCCTGATGATCGTAGAAATTCGTTAGTATTTCAGTTAGTTTAAGATTGTGTGAGAGAGAGAGAGAAAGAAAAGGCATTTATATATCTCGGTTTTAAACTTAGGTATACGATTGCTTGGTGTATTTCTTGAAGGATAGAAAAAAGCTAATCGCTCTAGAAGTGATCTTGATTTATGTCATTCGAGCTTCTCGCAAATCTCTTAGGATTTTATCGTCGTATTTGCGAGTACAGGGAACGTTGAAACTCGTTGAGATCGTTACACTTGTTGTAAAAATCTTTATAATCTTGATAGATTTTTCAACCAATAGGAAAGAGATACATATATTTATATATATAAATATATATGGTATATAGATACCACAGATAAATAGATTACAGAAAGAAAGCAGAAAAAAAAATGATTAATTCCTTGATCATAAGTTCCAAGTGCGAACGTTCGGAATCGGTTTTACGATAGGCAAAGCCTATATCTCCATTCCCTTCCTCCTCATCCTCCTTGACACTTGCTTACGATAGGCACAGTGCAACCGTGTTTATATCTAGCGAAACCAAGAAATCGTCATATCGAAGGGGGAGATCCGACGGGCGTGAAGCGTACGTGACAAGTTAATAACCTCTTGCCGATCAGATAAATCTCAGTTTTACTGCGTTCCCTGTCAGCGGAAGGCTCGGCCACCTCCTACGCCGATCTCCTTACGACTCGTTCTTATCCGCGCGTGCGTATCTCACGCACACACATGTAACTTTTACATATTTTTATGAGAAATGTTCACCAAGGAACGACGACATCAAATTTCATTTCTTCATAAGTTAAGAAGGTCATTTCGTGTGTTGGGTTGATAAAATAGAATTTATTTTTTTGCATAAATTCATTCCTAAACATGTTTAGAATATTCTGGTAAAATGATTTTCCAATATTCGAAGTTGCTGAAAAGTTACAGCTATTAGAAGAGCAAGTGTATGTCATAGATTTAAATCGTACAAAACTGTATTTTTATAGCTTGTCTCTACGATATCTCAAATATCTCAAAAACATGTCTAAAAAATGCTTAAAAGTCCGGCCCTCACCCAGAGTGTGATCCCCCTTAATTAAAATCAAATGAAATAATAAATGACGGATAAAAGGTCGTTCGAGAATGAAGAAAGGAATATGTCGTAGCCAAGAAATTTTTCTTGCAACTTG
>JACGTP010000569.1:0-26041 GCA_023678845.1 Mischocyttarus mexicanus
CACCATGTAACGTAAAATCCCCTTATCCTATTTATTACAAATACTGATCGTATCCAGCAAGTTATTATTTATAATATTAGAATCAAAATAAAATAATAATAAAACATGATAAAAAAACAAAATTACACTTTTTTTTTCCTCTCTCTCTCTCTCTCTCTCTTTTTCTGTTGGTAAAAGTAAAAATAAAGATATAATTTAAAAAGCATAAAAAAATAAAAATTTGGAAAGATACACATGGTTGCCTGAAGACGAGGAATCCATCAGGATGGAAGGCCCAAGGCCAGTATTACCCCCTGTGCCTCCACCACCCTCTTCTTCGCAAGGTCCTCAAGCTCCTAAAACGAAACACGTGAGTTTCGCAAGATCACATACGCTCACATCTTTCGACGTTCCCAGGAGTAGAAGTCCACCAAGATCGCACAACCCGGAACGCCTTATTGACTCGCAGCCAATGATGCAAACAACCACCGTGTCCTCGAATTTACCCCTCGTCCATTCTTACGCTCCACTCATCCGTGGTAAGTTTTTTTTTTCCTTTACCTTTACCTTTTCTTGCTTATTTAAAAGAATATTTCAAAGAAATCAATATTATTATTATTATTATTAAAGGATAATAATTATTGTTTTTAAACACGATTTGAAATATATTTGTTATAAAATATTTTGAGAACCATTGAAAAGTCTTAATAACCACGAAGGAATGAGGAAAAGGGTGGTAGGGAGTAAAGATGTTACTTTGAAGTAGCAGTTTACTCTCTTACATATATGTACTTATATGAAATTCACGTAAACGCTTTCACCCTCCTCTTCCGATAGATTACTATCCTACGGCAAACTTCCTCCTTTGGATGATTAAATTGCCAATAATAACGTAACGCGATGGGAATTCCATATTGAATTTATTAAAGGCAATAATGAGAAGAGTTAATATAGTATTATTAAAAGTTAACAAGTTTTATCTCTAATGCAATTTAATTCCTCTAACGATGTATGGAATGATCGTCATAGTTTTTATTTTTTTTATTTTTTTAATCTAATTGACGTTACCTCTTATTCACGTTGACGTTAAAATTTTTTCGAAAAGAAGAAAAATAGGCAAAATAAAAAATAACGTTTCAATGAAGAATATTCGTTTGGACAGGTGGTTAATTGGCGTTTATAATAAATGACAATTGATTTACGTGTGTTTTTTAAACGTGACGATAATTAACGAGTGGATGAAGTTTTTGTTTGGAATAGTTGTATGGATATAAAAATAATCGATTAATTCGATAAATAAAGGAACAAACGTGACTCTCTCTTTTTTAGTTTGTTTTTTGTTTTTTGTTTTTTTATCTTGGTATTGTCTATTTTCCCTTTTTTTCCTCCAGA
Organism: Mischocyttarus mexicanus; assembly: GCA_023678845.1. Classification (NCBI taxonomy): domain Eukaryota; kingdom Metazoa; phylum Arthropoda; class Insecta; order Hymenoptera; family Vespidae; genus Mischocyttarus; species Mischocyttarus mexicanus. Next base: position 1,372 of record JACGTP010000569.1, read on the forward strand.
CAAGTTTCCGAAACGTGGCGTCATGAAGACGCAAGCGACACAGACAGAAATATCGGCAGATTTTCGTAGTAGAGTACCCCCGGTAACACTAAGTCCTCGTACCATTCATAGAGTAAAGATGGTCTCTCAGGGAGCTCAAACGAATGGTCTATTTAATGGTAGAAAATTGACGAAAAGTTATTCCGAGGCTGGACAATTGGGTACACCTTTAGGTGGTATACAAACTAGTTCAGGATCCAAGGAGGAAATGGAACATGAGCCACTTCACAGAACCCAAAGTGAAGAACCACCACGGTCACCGTTCATCGTCGATACACCTCCATCACAATTTCCTAGTTATGACATCAACGAGGACGAATCATTGCCTAACGGAGACATAGACGGTGGTCCTTTGCGTCTTGTAAGTTAAACGATATTTCAAAAAAAAAAAAAGATAATATTTTTATCATTGTTTTATTTTTTTTTATATTTTTTCAAGACCCTTCTCAAAGGGTCTATTTTGCGTTGAAAATTGTGTTTCATTTTGTGGACAAATAATATTTCTTTTACAGTCGCAAGATCAACGACAAAAATCCATCGAACTCGAAGACCAAGAAATCCTTATTGATTTTAAACCAGCCCCAGTTTCACCAGACGCACGTGCCATTCTCAATCGTTTGTCAACGCCCACACGAAGGTTCCTACCATTACAAAAAACACTTTCAGATGGTGAAATTAGAGTAGAGAGACGTGAATTGGTAGGTGAGGCTGGTGAACCAAGTTATCCGCATACTTGTCGAAGAAATCATCAAGATCCATGGAGTAGAACGGTTAGAACTTCGGTTGAATTTTCATCTACTCCGGAGGATCTTTCTCTATTAAGAGTACCATCTCCTCAAGATGATCATCACGAAGAAGTTAGTGAAGATAATCGTATATTTAATAATTCATTAAGTTTATCAAACATTCCCTTTTTTTACATTTTGTTCTCTCATTTATTAAGGAATTTCATGAAAATCTTATTCGTCGTGGACTTTTCCGTAAGAGGAGTGTATCCCTCGAGGATGGAGTACAAGGACCGTTGTCAGGTGATTTTATGCTACCTAGGTCACTTCCAACATCGCCTACCTCACCAACGTCATCAGGTTTTTATAATAAAATACAAATATTTATTATATTGGGTTGGTTGGAAAAGAAATGTCGGATTTTTAGCCTCAATTCAATCGGAAAATCTGACATTTCTTTTTCCACCAACCAAATATATATTTAATATCATCTTAAGTAACAAATAAAAATTGTTGTTGGAATTAATGATTAAAAACAGCACCTAGACGAATGCCACAAAGTCCAAAAGACGAAACGCCATTGATCCACGGATTGTCGCACGTAAGAAGGATTTGTATTCCTGGTATTTTATCGAGAACATCTCCTGTGACTGGGATTATTGGGACTTCTCCGTTCGCCTCGAGTGATTCCCTAGCGAACGACATAACGAGGGACCACAGTGACGGAATTTGGAACGAGTCCCAAGCTACTGTACTTCAAGCAGACTCTCTCGCCTTGTTAACCCCAAAAAAACGTCTCCTTTTACTTCTGCAACATCAGCAAGATTCTTCTATGGATACTGAAGCATTGGACGCCGAAGATGTGAAGGAGATGCACACGCCCAGTCCAAGAATACGTTTAGAGCCTGCAACGCCTGTACAACCTCTCACGCCAAGGTTGAAATTACTTATCGACAAAGGCTAACTATTTACGTAGAGGAAATATAAATAGGCTACTGTGAAGCTGATCAATTCACGATTCAATGTGTTTCGATCTTGCGTACACGTTGCAGCATGTTAACGTTTTGTTAATTATTCTTCTTTTTTTTTTTCTTTTTATTATTAAAGTGTCATTATCATCGTCGTCATATGGTAGACATAATAAATCTCATTCTATCACCTTTTAAAAATTTCTTTCTTTTTTTTTTTATTATACTTCAGCGCTGACACTTCAACGATGACAACTAGCAACGGAAGAGCTAGAACCGGATTCCGTCGTTCAAGTCCAGCACCGTCATCCTCACAACCACAATCGCAATCCTCGAGTGAGTTTTGTTTGAGTCTAGCTAGAACGGATTCCGGTGGTCGTACCAACACTGACCTTTCTGAAACCTCGACTACCGAGGATTATTTCACTGCCAATACCTCGACCGAAACTGGGACCACGACTGGTACCTCCGCGACTACGAGTTCCTGGTCAAGGCCACCTCAAACGTCCAGTGCCGCAGCCTCGGCATCAGCACCAGCATCGACCACAGCCACCGCCGCGGAGGGTAGCTCTTTCGAAAGTGCTAGCTCGATTTATAGTCTAGCGAGAAGCGAGGTATTTATTACAAAATTCTATAATCTTCTTCTTTTATTTTTTTGTCATTTTTTTATCGTTGGCAAAAGAAATTAGATGAAAGGATCGATACTTGTAACAGTAATTGAATGGGTTTTCTTTATACAAAACATTTACTGTTATTTTGTTTATTTTGTCAGGCCGTGGTTGAGGAACCTTGTAGTCCACGACCGATCGAGGAAGAGACAGAAAATCTTTTTGGTGTTGAAGAATTACTTTCTCCCGCAAGATCAACTAGCAGTAGTAGTTCAGGAAGTTACGATTTGAAGGATGCTATGGCGACAATGCAGGAACTTGATCAAATAGCATTAGAAAGTGGTCACGTTTCTGAGGCGGAATTAGAAAAGGACGTAAGTATCATATAAATAAAATTTTCATAGTGTTTAATTATTTCTTGATGAATTTTATTTCATATCAGGAAGGACATCGTTCGTCTTCCGGTGGATACGCTGAGTCCCCGCCAGATCAGCGTGCTTGGAATGAAGAAGAACGTCGAAGAAAACGAAAAACTTTGGATTTAACTAATGGAATGAGCGTTACGGAATCTGAACACATTATCGAGTCTTCGTATTTAGAAAACATTAGCGTTAGCTCGAGATCGAGATCTAAACAAACACCTTCGAGAAGTCCTCATCGTAATAATAGAAAACGAGATAATGGTCAATTGCAACAAATTCAACAACAACAGAAACAACAACAACAACAACAGCCACAAACACAACCACAGTCACAACCACAAACGCAACCGCAACTACAACCGCAACTGCAACAACAACAACAACAACAACAACAACAACAGCAACCAATTAGCCGAAGTCCTCAGAAAGAAGAATGGAGATTGGAACAAAGTGAAGATGGTACACACGCAGCTACATCCGATGATTCCAGCTGTAGTCATTATTACCGTATGCATCATCATCATCATTATCATATGCATAGAGACACTGGTGATAGTGGTAGACATCGAAGAACTAGGGAAAGTCCAAGAAGGAAAAATGGAGGCTACGTACCTACGAGAAGAAGAAGCAACGAGGTATACTTTATTATTCAATTGCATTTAATTCTTTGTTAAAGTTCCAGTTCTTTTCTTTATTCTAATTATTAATTTTCTACGGATGACATAATTGACTATACCGAAATTTACAAGAAAATATCATTAATTTTTATTGATTTATACCTTAGCGGCATTATTCTCATTATGATCAATATTACGAAGGATTCACATTGCCATTTCTCAAATTAACACGAAAACACAAAACACTATTATAAAGATTAGGATTTTCTATTATAATATTCCTTAGGATAAGAATGCCGCTATAACTGGTAGTTTGCCACGAAGAAGGTCTCGTATAGCAGACGACGTTTGTTCAAATCGTTTGAATTTCGGTCGTTATCAACGTAGTCCCGGACACGAGTATCGTGCCGTGATAATAGATCGTCATAGTCCTGAAGCAAGATTAAAGGCTCTATCAGCTGAATCACTTAGATCTGTTAGTCCTGGTAGCGACAGTGTATTTTATAGTGAAGGAACCGATCAACCATATATGACGGTTGCTACGTTAGATGAACCACATTGTCATCATTGTGGGAGGAAGGTAGGTTAACTATGTTCTAGGTAACACTTTAATTACGACTATATTTAACCGTAGATTTACTTCGAGGTTTCCGAGGAAATAGTTAAACCACCAGCTGATTTTGCTGACTCGCCGGAAGGACACAGGTCTACAAGTTCGAAGCATGGCTCCAGTCAAAGATTGTACAAAAAATTTGACAAGAGTTATCGTTTGGAAGATCGGAGCGATAGAAGATATCGTCGTAGTAGTGCTGGCAGATCAGATATTCGAGCTAAATCTGAGGAACGTGCTGGACCAAGATCAGGAAGCAGAGGATCTATCGATGAAACTGCTGCTGCTGGTAGAAAAAGACTACAAGTTCGAAGTACAGACGCCAGCATGGAAATTCTAACAGGTTTAATCGTCATATTTTTAGTTTTACTTTATCTTTTTTTTAAATCGAACAAGTTTTAACGAGTCAAACAATATAATTAAATGAAAATATGATAGGATAATTATTAATATTAATTGTGTTTGGTCACAACACAGGTAGAGAAGATGAAGATGATTACGTAGAACCATACACGGGATGTGAATGGATTTACATCGGTGATTTTGAAGAAAGTCACGTTTGGCGTCGTCCAGATAGTCGTGGCAGTGACGACGATATTTTAGGTAGTCTATTACTAAAAGAACGAAGAGGTTCTCAGGAATCTACTGAAAGCGAAAGAAATTTTCGACACAAGTATCAAGCAGCAACACATCGGATGGTTCATCGAAAGAGTAGCGGCGAAATGTACAGGAGGATACAAACGAAAAATTTTGGTAAGAATAACACAGAGATTTATTCTTATTTTTTACCTCCTATATTTTCTTCTTAAATCCAAATTTTCCAACCACGTCAGCCCAGTATTGAAACGAAAATGCTACAAAAACGTGAATGAAAATCCTGAATTTGTACAAATTATTTTTTGGAATACACAATTTTACAATTGTTTTTCTCCAAGGAAGTCAAAAAAATTGGATAATTAAGTTTCAGATTTTCCCACTTTGTTCTTTCTTTTTTTATCTAAACTATCATATTATCATAAAGGAGGAAAAATAAAAATTCAATAGATAATCCTATCGTATAGTCACATCGCTTAAGGTATCTCGAAATATCAAAGACTAGGGAGATAAAGAGAGGGTTAACCATAGCAAGCAAGCAAGTAAGACCTTGAACGTTGCATCGAAGGTTAGAGTATTTTTAAATCGATACCGGTATGACTGTTTTTTTCTCAAAGCATTCTTGCGTTATATGGAGCGTTTATGCATTCAAGGATAGTTAGGATAGGGGTAGGTAATGTAATAAGGGTAACATTGTCGTTAACTAATAATAAAGTATATAAAAATATAATCATTATAATATAACATCGATGATATGATGTTGATGTTAACAAAAAATAAAAAGAAAAAAGAAATATTTAAATATAGTTCCAACAAGCTGAGAACAGTAGTTTCTAATATTAAGTAAAATTTAGGAAAGAGGATCTTATTTTTGTTTTTTTTAAAGAAGAAAAAATGTGGAACACTTGATGACGAGATCATGGTAGATTTTTTTTATATTACTAACGTGTATACGACATCGTTCAAGAATGTTCTCAAAAAATCTTTGAGAAGTCGACGTAAGAGAGGTGCTTAGTGCATACATGTGTGTGTGTGTGTGTGTGTGTGCATCCGTGCGTGTAAGTAAGAGGTACGAAAAAAAAACACAAAAAGAGGGAGATAAAGAGAACGAGAGAGTAGAAAAGTAAAAGAAAAATAAGGGATAGAAGATAGAATGGATAATCGTTCGAGAGCAAATGAGAGATAGATACATGGATAGTAAGAAAGAGAGTGAGAGAGAAAGAGAGAGATGTTCTTAGCGTTTCTTTAAATAAGCTACGCGTAATACTGCGTCTTCTAAATATACCTTAGCCGACTCTGCCGTCCGAATTGGACGACTTCTCTGGTCGGCCACTAAAGACGCTATCGCGAATAAGATGAGGTGAAGAGGAGATGAAGATGAGGAAAGAAAGCACGAAAGTTAAGAGGGCAGATAGAATATGAGAGAGAGAGAGAGATTAGTGAGAAGAAGGGGGATGGTGAGTTGTGGTAGTGGTGGTGATGTTGGGTGATATTGGTGTTTGTGTTGGTGTTGGTGTTGGTGGCGGTGGTGGCGATGGGCCGAACATTCGAAGAAGAAGCTTTTGGCCGGCAGTCAGTGGGTCAGGGCGTCGAGTCGCATTCCACGGGTTCGTATGCTGAAAGCATCGGGAAACGCTACGGGAAAAGCTTCGGAAAAAGCTCGAACAAAAAATCTTACCCTTTACGTTATTGCATTTCAATTTTAGTGCTGTTCACCGAAGATCAAGTGAATTTTTAATTATTTTCCTTTTATTAGTCAAATTTCCCATCACGGTATTTTGTATTTTCTTCCAAACACAGATCGATCAACCTTTTTATTTAATTCGATATTAGTTAAGGATTATTGATTCGAAATAAAGAGGAAGGGGGGGGTAAAAAATTGACCAAGGATGGTGTGCGACTGCGCGCACAGTTCGCAGTGTGGTAGGATGGAAGAATTGGAAGAGGATAATATGTCGCTGAAAAAAGCTTTGGAGGACCTTCTCAAGTGTATGCTTAGGGTTTGGTGCAGGGAGGGTCAAGCTCTTACGAGACTCGGTGCAACGACACCTGGTAAATAAATATTCTTTTGAATCACTTAATTATGTATTCTGGTTCTTTAATAATCGAAATGGAATGGGTGAAGAGGAAAAGGGGAAAGGTATATCGGTTACAAAAAGCTTACAAAAAGCTTACTAAATCCCAACAACCAAATTTTCCAACTATGCAAGGTCGAACGTAGGAACTAGACACGTTCATTATTAGTAACCGTTAGACAGAAATTAATGTAGTATGTAGCTATGTGTTACATCGATCGAGAAAATCGGAAACTCGCCAAGATTTCTAAGCACGTGGCCAAGAATGAACATTTTACATGATTATACACGTATAGTAATATTCTTAGGTACCTTAACCGTGTAAAACTATCTTCCTTCTCGTTGTCCTCGCTCGATCAAGATCAAAGCGCATTGAACGTTTACCGTTGAGAGTACCGCCAAATCGATATGTTTTTTCCTCAAGGTCAAGAGGAGAAACACACACAGAGATACACACACATACACACAGAATCTTGTGATTTCTCGAATGAAAATAACTTACCATATTCTTTCATTTATTCCTGTTTGCTTGCTTACTTGCTTGCTTGCTTGCTTGTTCGTTTGCTTACTCAACACTGTCTTCTCCTTTTATTTTTTACTTCTACTGTCTTTATTATTTATTTTTTTGTAAGTAAAAGTTTAGTCTAATCATGTCACGGACGCGTGAGGATTCGTGGAACGTCGTAAAACAGGTAACGCACATGTAGTACGTATTTTGACACACTTATCCTCGCTTAATCCTCTACGGATATCCAGAAATATCCTACGAGATACATTAACGTACGGTATATAACTATGGCGTGCTTTCATAAAGCCTGCATCTCTCTTCCAACGACGAGAGAGAGAGAGAAATCAGTTTAGTCGATCAAAAATAAATAATGTATATATTTATAAAGAAAATTATTAGTTTGAGGAGAAACAAATCCATCATTTCTACATTTATTTCAATGAAAAAATAATGAATTTCTTTCTTCCCTAAATGAATAATACCTCGAGATACTCTCATTGCTATATTTCTTCTAGAAATATTTCGTTTTAAAGTAGACGTACATCATAATCGAGATAATATCCTATCTATAGAATTCCGATGGTATGAAAGAAGAGGTGGAGGGAAAAATACCCATGCAAATGGGTCTAAGGAAATTGTGCACGTATCTACAACACCCTCTAAAAATATCCAACAGGGGATCTCTCTGCTACTCGTGAATAGAATCTACTAAGCGAGATAATTTCGTAGTTAAGAAAACGTATTGTTGCTTTGATCATTTCATCTTGGATTCATTTAATCTAATCGTATTATAAGAAAATTTCTAATATTTTCTTGGCTTATTTTTTTCTCTACATTCTCTTCTGAAAATGAATTGAACTACAGTTCAATGTGGAATTCTCTGATATTTGAGAAAACATCATTTATTAGCTGTTACATATAATCGATGTTTCTTTTTTATTTCTCATATTCACCTTGTCTGTTCATTTATCTGTCTGTCTGTCTGTCCGTCCGTCGTTTTTTCTTTCTTTCTTTCTTTTCCGATCTTTATTCATGGCATTATAACGCTTGGATCGACGCGAATAAATAGAAACGCTCTAAAAGGCGTCGGAAAGTGGGTCGGCATGACGCACGTGCGCCGCATTACTTTCTATAATGGCAACTGATTATACACACTGTAGTAACTCGCTAACCGTTTCGTTGGATATCGAGATGATAACGAAAGGAGACCTACTATGTATGGGGGAAGGTGAGGGAAAAAATGAAAATAAAATTATATATCGCAAAAAAGAAAAATAAAACTACCCAAAATGGGGTTCGATCGATCTTCCATCAACACTTTAATCCTCTCTCTCTCTTTATCTTTCTCTTTAAGTGTTTGTTATAAATTGATTCTTGTTTTTCGTATATTTTTGAATGTCAACTACGATTTGCAGAGAGCGACAAAAGGGTGATCGTGAAACGAGAGGCAGACGGCGAGTTTGGATTTCGGATTCACGGATCAAAACCCGTGGTGGTATCAGCGATAGAACCAGACACACCTGCTGAAAGTTCCGGTTTGGAGGTTGGCGACATTATAATGTCGGTGAACGGTAGAAGCGTCATGGATGCGACCCACTCGGAAGTCGTCAGGTTGGCTCATTCCGGTACGGATGTACTCGAGTTGGAAGTCGCTAGAACGTGCAACGTCCTAGCACCACGAGTTACCAGAAATGGTGCTAAGGATCCACAGGAGGAACCTATTTGTACGGGTTATTTGTGGAGAAAATCGGCAACGTCATCTAACACGGACAAGTGGGTTCGCAGATGGTTCGCATTACGTCGCGACAATTGTCTGTATTATTATAAGACTGACTCGGTTAGTTGATGATTTATTCATTCAAATTATTTCATATTTTCAATATTCTTTCTCAATTAGATCATTTTTTATACGAATGTAAAAGATATTTGAGAAACTATATATATATATATATATATATCAAAAAGGCACCTGTCGACAGATTATAAATTAAATTAATTACCTCCGTTTAATCGTATCCCCATTAACCAGGATTCACAACCGGTAGGAGCGGTAATGCTTTTAAAATACGAAGTGGAAGTTACTCCCGAATTGAGACTGCACAGTTTTGCTATTAAGAAACAAGCAGCCCCTACGTTACGGCTCGCTGCCGATACGGAAGAAGCATCGAGCAGGTGGGCTACGGTTATTAAGGAAGCCATAGAACGAAACAATCAGGTAATTTTATCGTTTAAACGACATTTACGATGAGACTCGTATTATCATTCTTTTTGATTAATTATTATTCTTAATGTATCTTGTTATATATATATTTATATATACAGGTAGATACTTGGTTGAACGCATCGTTGAGAATGCGCGAATTACCAGCTTGCACCATACAAAAACCTGATTGTTTTGGATATCTGAGCAAACAACAAGAACACGCTAAAAAGACATCCTCGCCTACTGGTTGGTCAAGACGATATTGCGTATTGAAAGATGCTGCATTGTATTTCTACGATGACGCAAACGCTGAGAAAGCCTTTGGCGTTGCCTGCCTTCATGGTTTTAGAGTTTACGGTAGCGCACCTAATTCCGGAGGCAGGAAGCACGCCTTTGAGCTGCAACCACCGGATCCCACGCAAAGAAGTTACACCTTCGCAACGGAGTCAGAGATGGATAAGAAACGGTAACTGTCATTTACTTTACATTATATTACGTTACATTACATTCTATTCTATTATTTTCTAATATTGAATATAATAAATACCTTACGAAGGTAGAAACCCACCCACGCGGTATTTAATCATAATTTATTTATATACTTTCTGCATTATATAAATTCTATATGTACATACAAAACTACCATCATCATTCTGTTATTGTCCATATTTCATTTCCTCTTGTCTTCCGTTTCTTTACAGCTGGTTGGCAGCGTTAGAATACTCAATCGATCGATGGATAAAAATAGGTTGATGTGACCCATTACGACAGCTAAGAAAAAGCGAACACGACGAAATAAGAAATCATCTAAACAAAAAATAAGAATAAAGATAAACGAATGAAAAAGCAACCAAGATACCAAGAAAGCAAGAAAGCAAACAACCAAGCAACCTTCTTCATAGGGGAAAAAAACTACCACCCTTTGCCTCTTCTCCCGTTTTCGGTTCCTATTCGTGAATCCTCATCGTTATCGTAACTCGAGAGGGATGATACACACATGAACCGTTTTGTTTTGATCCTAAACTCTATAATCATGGCGAGATTTAAAATAAGTTTTAGTCGACTTATTGTTCGTAATTATCGTTGAGTGAGTGAGAGAAAAAAATAGAAAGGAGAGAGAAAGAGAGAGAGAGAGAAAAGGTGGATTAATAATGACACTTTTGCCAAAACCTTTTCGTGTGTCGGTTTTCAGTGACTTTTTGACAAATGATTATAATAATAATAATAATAATATGACGACGACGATGTACTACACACGTACGCGTAAAAACGTTTTCGATTTTTGTCTTATTAAAGAAAATTTATCAAAGACACTCGTAAGTAGTTTCAGCGTCAGCGTAGATTGCGATCTAGGATGCCAATTAAAAGAAAAGAATAGAAAATGGTTAAAAAAAAAAAGAACAAAAAATAAACAATATATTATAAATAAGAATGAAAGAAAGGCAGAGACAGACAAAAACAACTTAGAAGAATCGTTCACATCGATCGTTTTATTCATAAGAAAGAAGATTTGAAAATAAATGGGGAAATACGGGAAGAAGAAATAAATACTTCATACACTGGTACGTGTGATTAGGTGGTGATTACGATGAAATAAGGGAAGAAAAGATAAATAATTATATAAAAAAAAATGCAGCGGAAAATAAATTTAGTTAACGTGAAAATTGAAGAACAAATAAATAAATGATCGAATAACTGAAATATTAAAAAAAAAATAGGAAAAATACGAGTAAAAAAAATTTCGTATCCTCGGTGATACTTTTTACACGCGTAAACGAAACGTTCCGCTAACGAAAATAATTTTCTTTGATCGAACGAGAAAGTAGCTGTAGCGTTGTGTTAATCGCTCAGCATTGTGAGGTTTAGATAATGCCCCTGGTGTTTAAAATTATAAAAAGAATATATGCGTGGAATTGCCATTTAAACGAAAAACATATAAAACAAAAAAAAAAAGAAAGAAAAACCGAAAAAAAATTATTACCGCTGTTCTTACCACCGATATTTGTAATTTACCGATTTTAAAGAAAATCGTGCGCACGAGATATCCCGAGGTATGTAACTATGAATGTGTGTTATATCGCGTTTGCATGGTGTCTCTTCTTCGCGTGCGTATGGGTATGCATGTGAGTATATATCTCTGTACGACGTGTATTGTGTATGTATACTTCTGAATGATCGCGTGAATAAAAAGAAAAAGGGAAAAGACGAGAAAGAAGGATAGTGCAAAATAATTATAGTATGAATTTTTATTTCAATTCTCGCGCGCACGTAACTCGCATTTATTCGGTAAGATTTAAAAACAAAACCAAATAAAAATAATAATAATAATAATAATAATAATAATAATAAATGATGATGAAAGAAAAGTATTGAAAAACAGATAAAAATTAATTATAAAAATTTTTAATGGAAAGGAAGAGAGAGAGAGAGAGAGAGAGAGTGAAGGAAGAGAGGGAAACTATAAATTTAATTGCGCCTTTTAATGCGTTCGAGCGTACATAGGACACGAAAAGAAGAAGAAGAAGAAGAATGAAAAGGAAGAGAAGGAAGAGGAAGAGGAGGAGGAGGAAGAGAAGAATGAAGAAGAGGTGGAAGATAAGGTGAAGGAAGATGTGACGTGATGAATGAAAGAGAAAGAGGGAAGTAATAGGCGAAGGATGATGTTGAGGCGAATGAACGAACGAATGAGAACGCACGATACTAACTCGTAACATTTCTCTTCCGTGCTCGGTGGACCGATCGATGGATGATGATGATGATGATGATGATGATGATGATGGAAGACAAAAATACAGCAGCGATCCAGAATGTCAATGATGATAATAAAATTGATGATAATGATGAATCGTTTAGAAACGAAATATTTCAAAGTTTATTGATTCGAATGAGCACCGTTTTAAAAATAAGAAAAATAAAAAACAGACACGCAAGAAATAAAAAAGAATGAACAAATCTCGGGATAATAATAAAATAGAAAGAGTTTAATATACAGTTGTAGAGGGAAGTATACGATCACTGCAAAACCCCCTCACCCCTCTCTTCCCAATTCTTTATTTTTTGTTTTAATTTTAATTGAATTTAATTGAATTTAATTGAATTTTTTGGTTTTTCACATTTCATTACACGGTAGATGTATGCAAATAAAAAAACAAACAAAAGTGTCTTAAATATTTGATCGATTAAAAAAAGAAAAGACACTTGTATATAATTCTATTAATATTTATAATCAAATCATTTTCTTAGGATATATTAATTTAATCGGTATTTTATATAAATGATCAATATTTAACAAAAAAGCATTTTTTTTTTTAATCAGAAGATTCTTTTCTCAAGGTTGTATTATTATATATACATTGTACACCCACGTATTGATATTTTTATTATAAATATTGACCATTTATTTAAAACATTTACCCCATAAATGAGAGCTGATAAAAGAGGGTGAAATCTCTTGGAAAAAAATAGAAAAAGAAAGGAGAAAAGTGGAGAAAAGAACGAAAACGAACAAATAGAAAACGTGTGTTTCTTTGGAAAGAAATCAATCCTTAGAAAGTAATCGTCCGTGAGGAGACTGCACGGTACGAGAGAACTCAGTACATACACACATATATACATATATATATATATATGTATGTATGTATGTATGTATGTATGTATGTATGTATGTATATACGTACGTACACGTGTTATTAGAGTGACCGCCGAGAGAGGCAGCCTAATTATGCAAAACCACATTCGCGTGTTCGGCCACGTTCAACCGAACGTTGTAGAACGAGTAAGTATGAGTTGAGAAAGGCGTACACACGGCAACTTAAAGACGACGACGACGACGAAGAGGTGGACAAAATTTGAGAGACCGCCTGCCATTGAGACGAAATCGACCACGGACGAACGAACGAACGAACGAACGAACGAACGAACGAACGAAAGAACGAACGAACGAACGAAAAAACGAAAGAACGAACTTTACAGGGAAGTAACGTACGATGGGAGGTGATTTCTCCTTCAATGGTACAGATCAATATTTAGGTTTATTTTTATTTTTATTTTTCTTCCTTCTACTTCTACTTCTTATGTTTTAGAAAAAATCAAGCGTAGGTTTATCTTTTTTAAGTGTAAGTACATATTATATATAAATTCTAACAAACAAAGTATTTATAATCGTTAGTTAGAAAACCTTCCCGTTGCATATATGTTGTTGATCCTGATAAACCGATAAGAACCAGTTTTAGATTTGAAATTATCGGTCCGGAATTGCCAAGCAACGTAACTACATTCCATACATTTTTATCATATTTTTCTATTCTTTATTTCTCTCTCTAATCCTTTTATACTATATAAAAAGGTTCACCTAAGTCGACATATTTGAGATAACAATCTAACTATCTAGTTAATTCCTAACTTAATCAAAGATAGTAAGTAATATCACAAAAAAGAAAGAGAGATAGAGAGGGAGACATATAAATCAACGATAAATAAAAAAGATAAATGAAAAATGAAAATAAATCAAATCTATTAATAATAATGATATTACCAAATGCAATAGAAATGCATACAAGTGCAAGTAATTAAAATCAATGTGTTTTAATTCTAACAGACAAAGGAAGAATGATGAATTAATGATATGGATTTTCTCAAAGTATTTCTTCAGGATGAATAATTTATGGAAGTAAAAAAAAGAAGACCAAAATTAAAGGGGGGCCCCAGATAGAGAAGATCCGTGGTTGGTATTCGTTTGATAGCAGATAGCAGGCCGAACGACGCTGGTATGTTCTCATTACGCGTCGTGCAGGTATGCGGTGGCCGGTTCGTGGGTCCCGTGCACGTAGTAACACCACCGTCTTGGTCCATCTCTCTCTCTCTCTTTCTCTCTCTTTCTCTCTCTCTCTCTCTTTCTCTCTCTTTCTCTCTCTCTCTCTCTTTCTCTCTCTCTTTTTCTCTCTCTTTTTCTCTCTTTCTCTGTTTCTTATTCTCTCATATTCTCTCTTCTCCTTCCTCTTAACTTTCACGGAGCTTGGGCATCCCTTCCAATCGGATTCCGCCTTTATGTCCTTCTCCTTTAGCTCCCTGAACGGAATAAAGCGACGATTCAAAACGAGTCACCGTGCTGCGGCAAATCGACCCACAGCACAAGGAAACTCACATAGAGTTACTACGAATTTTAAGGACAAACCTTTCTCTCTCTCTCTCTCTCTCTCTCTCTCTTTCTTTCTTTTTTTCTTTTTTTTTGGACCGAGTTCGATATCAAAAGTCAAACATAGTTTTTAAGGACGTTATTTCCTTTTTAACATTTTCAATGTTAACTTTTTCTTGTTTATCTTTGACCCATTCGAACTTGCTGGAATCTTTGAATCTTGTCTTCTCTTTTCTATTTCTTTCTTTCTTTATTTCTTTACTTCTTTCTTTCTCTCTGTCTGTCTGTCTGTCTGTTTTTCTTTCTCTCCCTCTCTTACTCTTTCTCTTTTCAACTTTGAACGGTGATCTTCTCGGTGACGTTGGCTCGCTGGACGCTGGCGATCGTAGTCTTCGAGATATGTTATGGTAGTAGTAGTAGTAGTAGTAAGATTTCAATGTGGTGGAATGGATCGACCATATGAAAGAGAGAAAGAGAGAGAAAGAAGAGGGAACTAGTTCACCGAAGAAAACGACGCCAGAGGCAGTTGCACGCTGTACCAATCGTTCTCTTCTTCTTTTTCTTCTTCTTCTTCTTCTTCTTCTTCTTCTTCTTCTTCTTCTTCTACTACTACTTCTTCGTAACTTCGTAACTTCGTGTAGCAAATATCGAGAATACTCTGCTATTCTTGAAAAATGTTTCAAAAAATTCCTTTCTACCAAAAATATTACCTTAAAAATATTTTTTCAAAAAAATAGATACGAACTAAACCACCTGCCTTTTTCCTTTAGCCTTTAAAAAAAAAAGAAGAGAAAAAGGAACACAAAAAAAACTTGCAAAAGTATTATCGAAAAGCTTCCGAAACGTTAAGCAATGCGATAACTCAGCCTTCCAAAAGAAAAAGGAAAAAGAATGTGCCAGAGTGCATATACTGTGTATGTGTGTGTGTATATATGTGTGTGTGTACTCAGCCCTTCTTATCTCGAAAGGATGCACACAGAAAACTTAGGGCATACGATTGATTCGTTCGTTCTTTCGTTAGTCTTTCTACCAGGTACCTGCCACGTTTGCGTTTAGAAGCGGTCAACCGCTTGAAAGAAATGGAAAAAAAAGGGAAGAAAAGAAGAAGAAGAAGAAGAAAAAAAAGAAGAGTCTCTCGCAATAAGACGACCCAGGACTGTTCGTCGTCGTTGGTTTCGCTCCTTTTCAGAAAAAAAGATCGAGAATCCACACGGAGTAGAGTAATAAAGCAATAAATTTCAACGTTTTCTTCGATTACGAGAATCGTCTTCTTATCTTCATTATTTTTTTTTTTTAATTACCGATAATGTATATAAAATAATTTAACTCAATACAACATACAACTCGGTAGTTGATTTTCTTACAATTTGAAATAACGAAGGAATGAATGTAAAAAAATGTTTAACATGAAAAAAAGAAAAAAATAAATTATAAAGAAACATTAAAATCAATTTTCCTATAAAAGAAAGAGATTGATAGAAAGAGAGAGGGGAGAGGGGGATGGGGGGGGTAAGAAATAAAAAGAAATTTCGGTATATACATCTCGCAATAACTCGAGACTCGCATCGCAGCTGATCGCGATGATTTGCATGTTGACTCCGTAATTCCAAATGGAAACTAAGAAGAAGAACTAGGAGCGTCAGTCCTCAAGAAGGTAGAATGAATCGGTTCTCAGGTGTAAAACCGGCTGGGCGTCGGCGCGGCTGCTGCCAGAAGAAAGAGACGGAAAAAAAAGGGGAAAAAAAAGAAGTAGCGACGGGGGTTTAGGGAGCAAGGAGGGAGATAAGGTAAAAGAACGAGAGAGAGAGAGAGAGAACGAGAGAGAGAGAGAGAGAATGAGAGAGAGAAAGAGGAAAAGAAGTGGAGGAGGTGGAGGAGGAGGAGGAGGAGGAGAAAAGGCGACTCGATCTCTCCGAGTGCCTCTGGCTTACGGCGGGGTGCACCGACCGCACCCCCTCGGCGTCCTCATCCCACCAATGATCTCCTTCCTCCAGTGCTGTACACTATTACATATATGTATATATATATATGTACTTAAAACATTACATTTTAACACATTTACTTGTTCTATCTTTACTTTTCCCTATTTCTTTTCTTCCTAATCATAAAGAAAAATTACAAGAGGCAAGAAAAAGGTTGAAATTTAAAAAAAAGGGGGACCGATTTTTCTTTGATCTAAACGTCAGCAAACGATGGTTATTTAAGAAAAGGTTGCGAATGGTTCAAAAAAATCTTCCGGAGTCTTTGATCTTGAACAGGGAAGGGTATTTCAAATACTAACTACGAACCTGTGAGGTTGGATCACACACATACTACACATACCAACGTCCCAACCAAGTCTCCTACGTTCAACCTGCACGTCGCAGGCTCGCTGGTAGGTACGATAACCGTGAGTTCCTCCCCCCCACTCAGTTCTCAATCTCTCTCTCTCTCTCTCTCTCTTTCTTTCTTTCTTTCTTTCTATATTTCTGTGCGGCACGAGAAAAGGAAGGGAGCCGGCTAGGTCCGGTCGCTCAGCATCCAGCAGCAGCGCTACCAGCGGCAGCCGAATGGAAAGACAGACTTCCAAGCGAGTTGAGCCGATCCAAAGCCGTGCTTACCTTTTACCTGTGTGTTGCTTATGCGTGTTCGTGTTTCTTCTTGTTTAAGTGTTCTTCTTTCTATCTCTCTCTCTCTCTTTTTGTAAGCCGTCAGAGCCGAGAGCGTCCGAGAGCGTCCGACACGCAGTTAAACCGCGCGCGCTACGCCGTAACCACTGTGAGAATACGTGTACTGTAAGAAACAGAAGTGAAAGAGAACAGTATATAAATATATTTACATACAGTGTATGTTGTATGATGTATGTATGTATGTATGTATAATTATCGCGTTATCCACAATACCGGATTTACTGCAACAGCAGCAGCAGCAGCAACAGCATAAGACTAGGAAATATTTCTGCGAAAGAGAATCATTAACGATGTCAAAACCGATAGAATACCTTTCAAAGTATTCCACGTCGTTGTCTTCGTTGTCGTCGTCGTCGTCAGCGTCAGCGAATACGCTTGTAAGAAGCAGCTAATCGCTACTAGTGCTACCTTTCTCAGACCTGAGAGTGCATGTGCGCCGTGCGTGTAAGAACGATCGCGCGCGCGCCCCATCGATCGAGAAGGAGCGCGTGCACGGAATGCCTTGAATCTTTCGAGATCAAAGTGTCGGCAATAAGTCAAAGAGAAAGAAACAAAAAATAATCTAATAATGCGTTGTGGGAGTAGTTCGTCGTAAACAGTATCGAAGATAAACCAGAAGTTATCACGAATGATCGAGATTATACTTTTCTCTTTTAATGAGAATATTCGTGATATTTTATTCTAATCTAATACCGATTGAAATGCGAATGTTACATGAGCTTTGAAGACTGAAAGGAACATTTGGGAATATTTCCCTTATCATCATTCCTTTCTGGTAAGCCACCTTTCTCTAATATTTTCGATGAAATAATGCTTAAGAAAGCGTCTCCTCTCTCACTCTCCTCTCTCACTCTCCTCTCTCTCTTTTTCTTTCTTTTTATATATATATATATTCATTTTCAAGTCCTACGGGCATTCACGATTCCAACATGGCCGCTGGGACCAGCCGTGACCGCTGGGCCCCCGCGGAAGCCATGTTAGCAGGTGTGCTCGGCTCGAGATAACCAGTTCACGTTCGTGAAACGCGTGCTGGCCCGTGGATATCGACGATCGCCGTATTGAGATTGCTTAGAAGAGAATATATATCTATCCAGTAGGAGAGCTACGATAATATTCGTGCTCGTTCTTGCCTTCCTAATATGTTTCTTTTTTTCAAGAATATTTCGATAATCTTAATCATCTAAGATAATCTATAATGTACCGTACACACGAATATCAACGACCGTGATCTTTTAACGATATTATTCTTTTTGCTTTTTTTTCCTTTTAATATTTTTTTTTTAGAAGTTTCCGATATGCCGACGGATCTAGTCGTGACGCCGGCTTCGGCCACGGCTTCCGAAGATTCCAGCAGAGGTCGTGACCTGCCACTTGGTCCATCCTCGCGATCCGCATCATCATCTTCAGGGACATCGTCCTCAGCATCTTCCGGACAATCGTCTTCCTCGAGAGGATTCGATCCTTCCAGTGCATTAGCGGCTTATCATCAACATCGACATGGATTGGTCACTGGTCTTGGCCATCCTCATCATCGCGAATCATCCGCATTCGTACCCGTAGTACCTTCCAGATTGCATCTAGCTCCTTATCCCGGTGATATGCATCCTCATCTTCCCGGATTACCCCCTTCCTCCTCTACCAGCGGTAATTCGGACCACGAAGTCGGTCCCGAACAATCCGTGGCAAGGAAAGGATCGTCCAGTTACGAAATAATGGCTATGATGGCTGATAAAAGGAAAGAATTAGCAGCTAGAGCTCTACTTCTTCCGCCCCCACCTCTTTTGGAACCACCACCCGGATATCCAGTTTTTGCAGGTCCTTTCCCTGGTAGTTCCGCTCTTTATCCTCCTGGTGGACCATTGGCTCATCAGCATCTCGATCGAAGATTATTGAGAGCTCCCGGCAGAGCATCCAGGCCGAAAAAGCAATTCATATGTAAATTTTGTAACCGTCAGTTTACGAAATCCTACAATCTTCTTATTCACGAAAGGACGCATACGGATGAGAGACCGTATTCGTGCGATATTTGTGGTAAAGCTTTCAGACGGCAGGATCATCTTCGAGATCACAGGTATATTAATCGATCTTATTATTTTTTATAATTTAATATATATATAATATATAAAATATGATAACAAAATTAAATATAAACAATTTGATATTATTACCGAAATATCTTTCATTTTAGGTATATCCACAGCAAAGAAAAACCTTTCAAATGTGGCGAATGTGGTAAAGGTTTCTGTCAGAGTCGCACTCTGGCTGTACACAAAATTCTTCACATGGAAGAATCGCCGCACAAATGTCCGGTATGCGCTAGAAGTTTCAATCAACGAAGTAACTTAAAGACTCACCTATTGACGCATACAGATCATAAACCGTACGAGTGTACGTCATGCGGTAAAGTATTCCGTAGAAATTGCGATCTAAGGAGGCATGCACTGACACATGCAGTCGGGGACGTACCTCCCGAGGCCTTGGAAGAAGCACTTAGGGACGACGATAGTCCCGAAGAAGATTGTGGCCCGGAATCAGGTTCATCTTCTTTGCCCTCGTCGTCGTCTTCATCTTCAACGACGAGTTCATCGCTGGCAACAAACACATCTGGAAATACTTCGGGTTATCTGAGTCAATCCCAATCGATACCTGGTCCGGCAACAACAGCAGCAGCACCACCTCCACCGCCACCACCACCACCTCCAGCATCAACGTCAGCACCTGTGCCTGCACAAACATCAGCACAAACATCAGTTCCATCTACAGCACCGACACCAACTCCGGTACCAGCACCTTCCCATCGACAAAGGCCCCAATTACAAATCAGAAGAGATCTATTACCTTCAACGATAAAATCGTCAACGATAACAAGCGGTAGTTCGACACATCCAAACACGCATAATCCTCCAGCAGCTTTGCCACCGCCACCACCTCTGATACTCTCCTCGTATCGTCGAAGACTCGGTTCCCCGGGTCCGTCGAGAGTTTTCTTAGAACTTCAGGAACGTGAACGCGAGAGGGAACGTGAGATCAAACAAAACAGAGATAGAGATCGTGACAGAGAACGCGATGAAGAAATTGAAAGGCCGCCAAGAGCACCAACTCCTCAGCCACTTCCACCACCAAGGCCTGCACCCACGAGACAAGGATTTACGATCGCCGATATCATGCGTCGGTAGATACCCCAACATTTATCAAACGTTTTTCAGTGAAGAAAATAATTCGATTTCTAACCTAAACATAACCGAAGAGATAAAAACAATTTCTCTGTTTCCTACGTCTTCCGTAATTTACTTATTGTTAGATTTTTCCCCAAACTGTACATACAAAAGATATACAACGTGTTACTTTGATGAACACCGCGTGCAACTTTAAAGATCATCATCATCATTATTATTATTGTTATTATTATTATTATTATTATTATTATTATAATCATTATGTGCCAGCGAAGTAATAATAATTCTAGTCGCGGTGCTATTACGATCTGGATTTTATTCTTTCTTTTTTTTTTTTCAGTATCATTTGAAAAGATGTAAAAAAAAAAAAGAATGAGAACAAACAAAAAGTGTTTAAAATGCGCGTGCCTTATTCTATAAAACTTCGTTTGCTAGTAAGAAAAAAAGGAAGAAAAAGATTGTATCTATAAATTGAGATATTTGAAGATATTTTTGTTTAAAAAGATTTTTAGAGGAAAGAGAAACACTTGGACGATAAGTAGTGAAATGATTATATCGAAATTTTATGAAAATGTGCCTTTTTTCTGTTGTTTGTATGAGTGTACCACCCACGTGTCAATTATTTAACAAATAATCGATGAAATATATTTCGGACAAAAAGTTTTTACTGTAGAAGATATTTCAAGAAATCTAATAGTAAATAGTGACGAGGTGCAAAACGGGAGAAAAAGAAAAATACAAGGAGAAGTAAAAGAAGAAGAAGAAGAAGAAGAAGAAGAAGAAGAAGAAGCCAATAAAAAATAACAACGAAAAGACAATAAACCAAAGTGCTTTGTCTTTGTCGTAAATTTTGGAGAAGGGTTAATGCAAATTTCGTGGTCACGGTGGAGCCTGTGTGCCACTAGCTGCTGCTGATGCTGCTGATGTTGCTGCCATTGTGGCAACAGCAGGTGCAATACGGTGTCGAAAATACTTGAATCCCACTTTTAGTACTACCTGCTCCTGTGCTCCCATCTAAAAATATTCCGACCCTCGACGAATGCTGTTTTCTTTTTTTTTTCCCTTTACTTTTGAGTGAAAGAGAGAGAGAAGAGTGTGTGTGTGAATGTATATGTGTATGTGTGTGTGTGTGTAAGAGAGAGAGAAAGAGAGAGGAACCATTAAGGGTCCTTTTGTATTCGACCACAAAAAGGATTCCTCGTGTGTCTGTGTTATGCGACCGACCAAAACTATATTTTCTTCTCGATAAAATCCCGTAAAGATATTCTAGGACAAGAAAGAGAGAACCATTCCTTTTTTTTTTTCTCTCTTTTTTTCTTTCCTTCCCTTTTTATTTCGTTCTTTATTCTTTTCTTCTATCTCGGATAAGTGTGTTTGCATGTTTAACGAAACTCCAGAAATTAGGGATGATAATTTATGGGAGAAAATAAATAAAAGAATTAGAATTTGAGATGTATTAAAAAAAAACAAAAAAAAAAAAAGAGGTATATTGGGTACTTTATTAAAATCATTTTGTTATGGGAAGTAAGTAAAAAAAAAAAAAACGACAGACGTATGTAGAAAAATGTTATCGAAAGTTAATATTACAATGTTTTATTATTAATTGATTATCGTACACGACACGATAAAATGGGAATATAATAAATCTAAGCTGATTTATATATTCCATCAAACAGAAGAATGTATGATTGAAATGATCAATTTTTCTTTCAAAATATTTCTGACAAGAATAAAACAAAACAAAATAAAAGAAATGTATAGTGATATATTTACAATGTACAATTATACTACGTACAATGGTGACCGTCCAAGCGATTCACACAAAAACGAGCTAAGAAAGAAAAAAAAAAGTATCTCCTGTTATTTTATACGTTTTTTTTTTATGCTCAACATAAATATATCTATATTTTTAGATTTATACGTGCGTTAAGTAAGTTTGTAAATTATATATTAAGGAGAGATGAAAAATAAAAAAATGATAATACATTAAATGCAGACGTAAAGAAACAGATAGAAATGAAGCAATAACATAAGCTGCCAAATTTCTCTTTACCTTATACCAATACTTCCCCTGTATGTCTGTTATAATTAATAGTTAATCATTTAAAGCATTTAAACACCTACGATACCTTTTACTCTTTCGAATACTTCTAACTGTGAGATAGATCTAAAAGTTATCATTAGACTTTGATTAGTATAACAGAAAAATACTGTACAATATTATTATGCATGATATCGTATTTCATTGCATCTGATTCAAACTCTTTTATAGATTTCTACCAGGTATTTCAAAATAATTAAAAAAGAATTGTAAATATATACGTAAAAGTTCTTTGAAAATTGATCTATCATGTGTATTAGAATAATTTCTTATCTGACAAAAAGAAGTAAAATGAAAATTAAATTAAAAATATACTTCGTTGTTCCAACTGGAAATTGTCAATATATAAAAATTATTGAAAAGTATTAAAAAGAAATTATAATAACGATTATATAATTAATAAAGTGCTATTCATGTAAGTATAGTTTATACAAAGCAAGAAAATATTTAAAAATTATTTTTATAAACATTATAAAAGTAATTAGTTTCTATAGACAAGATAAGATTGACAACTAATAGGAATAAATATATGATATTAATTAAGAAATGAAAAGAAACTAATTACAATTATAATGTTTATGGTAAGCGGTCTTTGCTACAATTTACTTGCCATGGAATGCATAGCATATAAAATATGATAAACATTATATGGAAAGTAAAATGCATTGCCCAGGTCTAACCACGAGGAGGTAACCGCTTCTGAAGACCCAGGAGGGATATTCGTCATATCCGAATAGAGGAACCAACGATGAACCAACGATGAACCAACGATGAACCAACGATGAACCAACGATGAACCAACGATGAAACAAACGATGATCAAACGAGGAACCATTTCGAAAAATAATCATTCTCAAAGACCTGAATTCAAGAGAGACTTATATAAAAAATACATCAGAACTATTTTGGACAAAACAGAGTAATTACAAGACACAGTCATTGAGAAATGACGAAATGAAAACGAGGGGTGCACCCCAATACAATTTCAATAGACAAAAAATGACATAAAATTGTAAAAGATGGAAATAAAAGTAAGTTTATTACATTACATCATATAAAAAGTTGTGCTCTGGTCGATGATACCTGCGAACATATAAAATTTCTTTAAACAATTATTCTCTGCAATAAGTTTATTACATTACATCTTATAAAAAGTTGTGCTCTGATCGATGATACCTGCGAACATATAAGATTTCTTTAAACAATTATTCTCTGTAATAAGTTTATTACATTACATCTTATAAAAAGTTGTGCTCTGGTCGATGATACCTGCGAACAAATAAAATTTCTTTAAACAATTATTCTCTGCAATAAGTTCATTACATTACATCTTATAAAAAGTTGTGCTCTGGTCGATGATACCTGCGAACATATAAAATTTCTTTAAACAATTATTCTCCCAGGTAAATATAAATGATCCTCTGCAGTCCCTGGTACCTGTGAACACAAAAAAAAGAAAATGGAACTTTTCGCGATTTTGGTTTTAAGTGGTTTCCCTCGGTAGGACTAATCCACTGACTCTAATTTTAATTACGAGGAACCGACTAGAACTGCTGGCCCATGGCCTGCCCACCGCGAGTTTAAGCTGAAAAACTCAAAGAGTTTAACTGCAATTCACCCCGTCTAACCATAGGCCTTACGACTGAACTAGGACCAACACCTTCTGACGGTTCCATTGCTAAATGCATATCCGATGCACATCAATCTCGGTTTCAAAAAGAAAAGAAAAGAAGAAATATCGTACGTTCCATTTACTGGGTTAAACACACCTACATGAATAGCATGCATATTCATGTAAGTATTGTTTATACAAAGCAAGAAAATATTTAAAAATTATTCTTATAGACATTATAAAAGTAATTAGTTTCTATAGACAAGATAAGATTGACGACTAATAGAAATAAATATATGATATTAATTAAGAAATGAAAAGAAACTAATAAGAATAAATATATGATATTAATTAAGAAATGAAAAGAAACTAATTACAATTATAATGTCTATGGTAAGCGGTCTTTGCTACATTTTACTTGCCATGGAATGCATAGCATATAAAATATGATAAACATTATATGGAAAGTAATATGCATTGCCCAGGTCTAACCACGAGGAGGTAACCGCTTCTGAAGACCCAGGAGGGATATTCGTCATATCCGAATAATGGAACCAACGATGAACCAACGATGAACCAACGATGAACCAACGATGAACCAACGATGAA
>JACGTP010000570.1:5962-19088 GCA_023678845.1 Mischocyttarus mexicanus
TCATTAGTACAAAGTAGAAAATACAATTATAAGAGATCAGGACGTGACACAAAATAAAGATTATAACAAACGTTAAAGAATAATTTCTTATGGTAACAATTGATTGAGAGAAGATATCAAAACGATGACAGTAAAGATTACCATGCAAAAACATTTTATTAAAAGAACTGTAGTATCCATAAAGAGGTGCAATGAGGTTCAATATACAATAATTTATAACTTCTTAAGTTCTTAGATGGAACATTCAGAGATAAGATATTGATGATATCAGGACAATTAAAAAGACCTTTAGCTATTTTGCTATGAAAAATAATATCTGAAATCATCCTTCTCTTACTCAACGTGGATAAGTGCATAAAGTTGAGAATAGAATCATAGTTTTGACAGTTGAAAGGCATAGGGATAGCCACTGTGTTTGGCAGGGAGTCTTCAAAATTGATGTTGAACTTTTTCAATGTCAAAACTATGGGTAATGTTATACGAAGACCAAATAGCACTACCATATTCCAAAATCGGCTGGACCAATTGACAATAAAGAATTTTTTAATGTTATTCGTATTATTAAAATGCTTAGACATTCTAAAGATAAATCCAAGAAAATGTAAACTACGAGAGATAATATTATTCTAATGTCATTTAAAAGAAAGATTAGAAGAAGAAATAATGCCATGATCGTTAATAGAGTCTAATGAACATAATTTAAAAGAATTAATAAAATATTCATAGATTAGAAAATTCGTCTTACGATTAAAATGAACAACATGACATTTAGATAAATTGAGAGATAATTTATCACAGATACACCAATCATAAAGTCTATTAAAATCATCTTGCAGAAGATAAACACTATTGGAGTTGTTTAATACATTTAAAGATCTTTAATCTTAAAACATTTAATCCTAAATCATTCCAAAGGAAAACAAAAATCCCTCTAATTTCTTAATGATTCTTAATCCTTTTTAATATGATTTATAATAATTTAATAAATATATTAATAATAAATAATGTAAACAAAATTTCGAAATTTCCATATATCGTTTCTTCCATAACGTTACTGAAAGATAGATCGTAATCGATACGTTTCTAGTATCGTGTTTAAGTCTGCATGAGTTAGAAACGGTCAACTTTTCCTTCTCTCTCCCTTTCTCTCTTTCTTTGTGAACGTGAAACACTTCCTATCCAGTCCGGTCTCGAAATGTTTCTTTTACAACACAACACTCGGTCGTGAACCATACATACACGCATACCTACAATACATGCCATAAAATTCAATAAAAATAAAAGGATAGAGATAAATGCAGTAAGAGATAGATAGATACATAGATACATAGATAAATATATATATATAAATTAGAAAGAGATAGTTTTAAAGGTATCTCACATAAGAACATTTTCTGTTACAGTTGTGCCCGATATATGTTCGATCACTTCCTGACTCTGATCCACATATAAAGTTACGTGATTCCAGTTTAATGTGACCATGTATATGTGTATGTGTGTATATGTGTATGTGTGTATGTGTGAGGTGTTGTTACATATGCATGTAAGTAACTTTACTTACTTACTTACTAACCTGTACTCGAAAATCTCAATAAAAGAAAAAAACAAAAAGGTAAAAAAAAGAAGAAAAGTCCACCTTCTGAATCGACGAACCGTGAAAGCTGGTGGTGGTTGGTTGGTTGGTTGGTTGCTTGAACTGTGTTGGTTGGCCTCGGTTATCCTACAAACGGTTGCTAGCCCATATAGAAGTGAGTCCGACAAGAAGGAGTCCTCAGTTTCTTTCACGACACCGTTCTTTACTAAATCGTTAATACTCTAGGATTCAATTCACATACGAAATCATCATCTTCATTATTATCATAATCCATAATCATCATCCATCAGAGTTCACCATGAACTTCCTTCTAGTAAGTGTTTTTCTTTCTTTACACGTTTTATTTCTAACTCCCATATCCTTTCAATTTTACTTCACCGTTAAATTCGATCTTTTCTTTTATAAAAATAATACAAAAAATTACAACACGGTTGAGCATAATCCTCGATCCATAACTTTCCTTCTTAGATCGGTGAAAGTATTTCTCATCGAGATATTCCTTCGTTCGTTCGTTCGGTCAATTAACCCTTTCAAAGAATTTAGTTTTTAAATTATATCAGTTAGTTTCCTCGGTTTAACTACGTCCGGTTTAAATCATATCAACATAAATGATCGATTTTTAAGACACCAACTTTTCTTCCTTTTCATTTATATTCTTTTTTTAATGTTTCTGTCAATTTAGATCGTTCGTAATGAATTTCTTTCCTATTTGTAAGTTTGTTTTTGTAAATCCTAGTTTAACGATATAGGATTAGATGTTATTAGATCGGTTAACCATAATTGCATTTATATTTATTTCAATATATGTTATTTTATTAAGAATATGTATTTAATCGGTAATACTTTCTACTTTTAGATATTTTTACTCGCTATTTTTCCAATTTACGTAACATCCGATGTACTCGGTGATCTTTTAGGAGAAGAATTGTACCTAGTTGGTAAGAAACTTAACTAAACAATTATATAAACATTACTTTTCTTTTTTTATTAATTTATACAATACGAATTATATCATAGTTAATAAAAAAAAAATATATAAATAAATATATCGAGTTGGTGGAAAAGAAAAAAATGTCGAGTTTTTCCGATTTAACTGTGACCTGAAATCCGACAGTTTTTTTCTTCCACCATCCCATTATTTATATATTATTATTAATATTATTATTATTATTTTTAATATTCATATATTGGGAGTATAAATTAATTCGGTCCGTTTTTTGTGTGTCGTCAAAAATGCATTTATCATTCCCATGGATTTCAATCGTCCGTTGTTTGCGTAATTCCCAATGATTCTGCAAGCTCTTCCCTGCGTTTGACTTGGATCTTTATCGAGTAATGCCTCCAATTCTTTGTCTTCGAATTTTTTTGACTGCCCAGAGCGAGACTTGTCTTCAACGCTAAAATCAGCATTCTTGAAACGTCGAAACCATTCCCTACATGATTTATCAGTTGGAGCATCGTCACCGTAAACTTCTACCAGCATTCGATGCGCTTCGGTTGCGCTTTTCTTCCAATTAAAACAGAAAACTAAAACCTCCCGCCGCAAATGGTGCTTAGTTAACCTAAAAGTTTGACATATTCAATGCAATAAAAAATAGGAGTTTTGTGTGAAACTCAAAACGATATGTACTGAATATTATTGACAGATGTCTAATCTCTCTGAAACCACCTAAATCAGCTGTCCCTATGATGCATTCATAACAGCCAGAGCTATTCTTTTGAAAATGGACCGAACTAATTTATACTCCGAATAAATATATATATTTAATTATATAATAAAATGTTTTTAATTTATATAAATAAAATGTTGTTAATCAGA
Organism: Mischocyttarus mexicanus; assembly: GCA_023678845.1. NCBI lineage: Eukaryota > Metazoa > Arthropoda > Insecta > Hymenoptera > Vespidae > Mischocyttarus > Mischocyttarus mexicanus. Next base: position 9,376 of record JACGTP010000570.1, read on the forward strand.
TCATATTCGAGAAAAGAGACAAACTCATGCGCAGCAACAGCAACAGATCAGTTATAGGCCATATTCCCAAGCACCGGCACAGATAAAACAACTTTTAGCGTCCCAACAATTACGCGATCCTTTGGTACACATTCCTGCACAACCACCACCACAATTGGCAAATGGACCAAGACAAGAACCAGTTTATCAGAGTCAAGCACAAGTAGCGTCATATAGACCAGAGGTTAGGTTAGGTTCGGCACCGCAGCAACCAACTTACAAACAAATTCCAGTAGCACCGGCACAGTACAGGCCACCAGCGGGTCTAGCCCAAGGACCACCACGTCCCCAATACCAACCTGGACCCGTACAGGGTAATTATCAACAGCAAGCTCAACAACAACCGCAATATTCTAAACAATTACCATCGGAGTTACGGCAATTGTTGCAAATACAAGCTGGATTACCCAATGCCATTCCACATGGTAGACAAGGTTGAATTATTTTTCTAACGAAGGATTAACTCAATTGTAATCCTACCCTTCCCCCCTTCCTTCTCCTCACCAACTCACTTTTTGCTCTACTTTGTTTATTTTATAATAAATAAATCATAATCTTTTAAAGGAACATGCATTATCAGAAAAAGAGGAGGTTAATGTATTTTTGATTGCAATTTATTCCATTGTCATTTTTGTCACGTTCATTAAAAAAAAAAACAACATTTGTATACGAGTTGGAATATTAGGTAAAGCGAAATTTATTATCCTTACGTTTTATTTCTCCTTTCCTTCCCAATAATTTAATTTTATCAAATCTATTGAAATAAACATAAGCTAGATGTAGTCTCCTAAGTTCTTGCACCGATTAAGATTTTTAAATATAAACACACTGTTTAAAATACTTTACCATTAGATTGATAGAATAAATTGGTACGTTATAAGAATTTTGTGATTAGTTATAAATAATTACAAGGTAATAAAGGTAAATAAATATTAATGATAGTTGACGTTGAATAGAAGAAAATAACGTTTATCTGGTATAAAGACAGACATAGTATCTTTAAGGAATGACTAATATACGTGGTTGAACGAACACAGGTGCTCGTATCCTAGGACGAATTATATAGTTTAGGTGGGAAGGGTCCCTTAATTCGTCACTCGAGGAATCAAGGTATCATCGCGAGCACCGCAAAAGAGGGGCGTATTTTGCGTACGACCATGCTATGCCCTTCTTTCTTTTACTTTCACCCTCTCACCCCCTATTCCCATCTATCCTCACCGCCCCTCGCATTCCCCTTCCGCAGGAAACCCCATTACTACTCGGCTGACTGGCCTGACTAGCTCCTACACGTGTGTGCATGTGTGTGAGAGTGTCTGTGTGTCTGTGTGTGAGTGTTTCTTCTTCCTTCAGCTAGCTGGCTAGCACACGCCCGAAAACGGACGGCGTGCAGTCACACACACCACACTACCCCACCCCAGCCCGTCCTGCCCCACCCCGATTTTTACCTTCGTGTGCATCCCTTCAATGCTGCATCCCTTGGATGCACAGCCCTCACCGACAAACAGGGAAGAGGATTAGCGAGTCCATTAAAGTCGCGGACTCTATTATCCGGAGGGCACGGCCACGGTGACATCAACCGCCCTTTTCACTGGCGTAGGACAAACCTTATTTCTTTTTCTTTCTTTCTTTCTTTCTTAAACTCCCTCCTTTCAAATAGAACCCTCTTCTTCCACCTAGTCCAACTTTTTTATCTTTTTTATTTTATATCTTGTTTGGTCTCAGATTAATTCACTTTGTTCACATTTCTTTCTTAAGATTATTATTCAAATAAAATTCTTAAATATTCGTGTTGACAAAAATTCCATTTTATCATCTGAAGATACAAATTTGTCTTCTATCTCAAATTTACTTTCATCTCAATTTTTCTTTCATCCCATTTATCTGAATTTTTATTGTTTTATTTTATAAAACGTAGTAAAAAGATTTTGTATCAGAATAATAATAATAATTATTATTATTATTTTGTTAAAGTTGAAGAAAAATGAGGGAGAGAGAGAGAGAGAGAAAATAGTGGACAAAAAAAAAAGTCTAAATGGCGCCATTGGTTGAACGGGGAGAGGGGTCATAGAGGCAAATTACAAAGGGAGGATTACCGGCAGCTGGACTACCAGGCAAGCATCTCTCTCTCTTTCTCACTCTCACTCTCTTTTAGGTCCTTTTCGCGAGCTAGCGAGCCATCCACGTCACTCAAGAGTCCTTTGTCCTTCGACGCATTGGTAACATAATTATCGGAGTTATAGCAAGCCAAAACCCAAGCCTTACCACCTAAAGGGGCCGCATGTGACGAGCGGTTAGGTACTGACACCACCCGTATATACATACACATATATAAATGTGTATGTGTATGTGTGTGTGTGTGTTTGTATATAACTTACTATTACTTTCACTATACGCTTATGACATTTTTATTATTTTTATTACCATGTTCAATTTACAATATTCTTTTATTTATTTTCATTTTACATACTCTTACGTCACGCATACATTTCTTTTCATAAAATTCTCCATAATCTTATTTCGCAATATTAATAATATTATCGTTATCATATATTTAAATACCATAACGTGTAGAAATGAATTTTTATTGAAATTCTATTCAGGTGCAGTCAAGCCAATAACACTGGAAGATATGATTTTCCTTGTTTAACCAGTTAACTGTGTTTGACGAGTATACTTGTCATAGAGAAGTGGTAAAATAAATAATAAAATTAAATAGAATAATAAATGTTATAATAATAATAATTTTATTAAATAATAATTTAATAAAATGAGTAATTTCATTAAATAAACTTTTCTTTTTGATGCTATATTTTAATAACGAGACTTACTCTGTGCTTGACGAGTATAGTCGTCAGCGATCGATTTTCGTAACACACAAAGGTACGCACTTTGAAAACAGAGTGACATAGTTAACTGTTTAAAATATTGTTAAATATTGTTTCTTTTTACTATTTTGGTAACCCTGAGAACGAATTCATTCTTTATTTTATCATATCACATCAAGTTTTTTAATAAAATTAATATAGTAGCAGCTTTGTGGAAACCTTAAAAGTACAACTTCTTCTTCTTCTTCTTCTTCTTCTTAGTTTAGGACATTGTCCTGTACAACTATGACTATAACTAAAAGTACAACTATGCTGTTAAATCAACAATCGGGTTATACGAAATATCCTTGTGTTTTATGTGAATGGGGAATAGTAGGACACGACAATTACACTACTTCATTAAATTGGGTTTAATCAAACAATTTGTTAAAACTGTAAATAAAGAAAATGATATCTTCGAGTACCTGTATCGAAATTGTCCAACAATATCCCATGTAAAAATTAAGAAAAGGTATATTTGTTGGACCACAAATCGGATCTTTAATGTACGATGAAGAATTTCAAGCAACAATGAATACTTCGGAATTAGAATCTTAGCCAGCGTTTCAAAATCTTGGGAATGATTTTTTTGGAGGGAAATATTTGAGTTTAAAATTTCACTTTCTACATTCACATCTGGATTTTTTTTGTTGGATAATCTTGGTGATTTCAGTGAAGAACAAGGAGATTCCATGAAAAACATCAAAATTATGGAAATAAGATACCAAGGTCGATGGAATGTTAATGTGGTGGTTGATTAATGCTGGTCTATTAAAATACGATATTCCTAATCAAATCTACAATAAAAGTTACTTCCAAAACTAAACTTTGATTAAACAAACTCAAAAGATGTCACTGAAAATAATTCCCATTGTGTTGATTGTAATTGAAATTTTCTATACAAATATTTCAATAAATATATTTCCTAACATAATAAATTGATTTTTAAATCGATAAATGTAAAATAAATATTTTTAGATTTCCTAGAAAAATTAGATGCGATGGGAAAGAAAATTACGAGGATAGTTGTGAATTTGGGACATTTAAAAATGAACAATAATTGCCATTAAAATAAAAACAGAGTTCACAAAAGCCTGTGTAATTTTAGCATACAATGTGTTAAGGAAAATTAAAATTAAAATAATTGTACATTTAATATGAAAGATAAGAAAGAAAGAATAATAAAATGAAAATTACGAAGAAAAGAAAAATATAGGAAACAAAAAAATGTAACAGGTCAGACAAATTAAATTGCAATCTCGACTGGTAGAGTTTCGCGAAAGTGGATAGAAAATTACTTGCACGCTTTGTGCTCCTAATTATACCTACTCGATACAACACACACACACACACATACACACACACATATATATACACACGCAGACATATTTATACATGTATTGATATTGGCATAGCTTTCGAACGTGCCGAAGTATTTTCCCAAGCGAGGTCGTTTCGTAATCCTACTATCACTTGGCAAATCCAGAGTGTCACGTTTCTTGATCTAAGAAGGTGTTATAGGAAAAAGAGAGTGGATTTTTCCTAACGTTTCTCCTTTAACCTAACTCAAATTCATTCAGAGTTATAACACATTCCTGTGTTTGGTTAGATTCACAAACATGATTTTCACATACGTCATTTTCATTATTTTAATCCAATTTGTTCCGAAGTTTTGGTTTTAAACGTAAACAAACTTATGCAACGGGAAAAATCAATTATTTTAAATCTACAAGTGCAGATGTGGATTTATTTATTTATTTGGTTAATTGAAACATTCGTAGGGTAATTTTCTGCGCCGGTAATTTTCATCCCAAAATGCTATTTCTTTCCAATACAGAAATCAGTTCTCTATTGGAATTAACTCTCTTTTGGTTAAAATTAGAATAGAATTAATTTAGTATGGATAAATGACAATAGTCAATATATTTTTCTGTAATATACGAATGACGAATTATGCGTCAATGCATTGAGTAGAGCACTGTGGCTCGTCCAACGTTGTTTCCAGGGCCCACACATTTTCGAACGCTCTGAAAAAATAACTTTGCATGGATTGTACAATGCATAATATACACTCTTTTGGAATTTCGACTAATAAGGCTGATATAAGGCCCATATAAGACTAATGCAAATTTTCTTCGTACAACCTGATATGTTTTTTTAAAACTAAAGTTTCGAAATCTTTTACACACACACACACACACACACACACACACACACACACACACATACACACACCATTTGAGAATCACGTTAACTCATACTTTCAAATAATGATTTTCCATCTAAAAATTAATCGTCAAACCTTTTTTTTCGTAATATTACTGATTACCTGAGTGCAGTACACTTTGAAGTAGAATTATAAGCGTGTGAAACGGGTTGTGGTTTGCCAAAGAGTGATTCCAATAATTGCATCTAATCCTAAGGGTTGGGTGACACGCGGCATGAAATCCCGAGCAATCCTTCCTCTTCCTTCTGTACCCTGAATGAGAACATGCGTGCGTATGCTGGTTCATACCGAAATGGCATTAACGATTATGAGTGGTGGATTTATTTCAATAACAGAGGCGTTACGCATATATGATTTTTCTCTTTCCTTTTTTTTCATTTTACTTTTCTTTTCTTATTTTTTTTATTCTCTTTTAACTAGGATTATACATCTAAAGTCCTTAATAATCCTTGTGTCACGTACAGTCGATTTTAAATCCTAAATAAAATACCATTTCACGTTCTTTTTTTATTATTACTAAAAATTAATATAAATACTCTCACACACATACACACATACACATATGTATTATTATTTTTATTTTATTATTATTAATATTACCCCAGTTAACACAAAACGTTAATATGACGTACGATTTACGTAATTTTTAAAAAATGACGTTAATATGACGTACGATTTACGTAATTTGAAAAAAATTATTTTATTATTAATAATACTATTATTTTATTATTATTAATATTATCCCAGTTAACACAAAACGTTAATATGACGTACGATTTACGTAATTTTTAAAAAATTATTTTATTATTAATAATATTATTATATTAAATATTATTATATTATTTATTTTATTATTATTAATATTATTATTTTATTATTATGCAATATTCATTTTATTTTCTAGTAATTCCTATTTTTAGGTTAAATATGTTTATATAAATTTTGTATAAATTATTATAAATTGTATTGCTGTTGATTATTAAAGGATTCTTTATTTTATGATTAGTTAATAAATTACATTACATTAAATTACATTTTGAATGTATCATTACCAAGAAAGTACACGTCCTTTAAGTTAATTCTCCTGGAACAATGAAAATATTTTTAGGAAGAAGAAAAAGAAGAAGAAGATGAGGAAGATAAAGATGTAGAAAAAATTAGGAAATATAGTACACGTTTAGTATATTTTTTTTTTTATTATTCTATTCAAGGTCGGATCAACCCATTGTAAGAAGAAGGCAGACCGGAAAAATCCAGCATGGCCGTCGACGGTTAACAGCCAATCATTGCACGTACGCTGATGACAGCTGCGCATCCCTCTTTGATGGTAAGAGAGCAAAAGTTAGCAAAAGAGAAAAAGAGAGAAAGAGAGAAAGAGAGAAAGAGAGAGAGAGAGAGATAAAAAGAGCCAGGACTTGGTCCCTTTTTCCTCTTGGTTTTGAGACGAGCAATGTGGTGCTCCCTAACTTTCTGATTTTTGCCTTACGAAGTCAGCCATTGTCAGAGGACTCGTTCGTGTGGTCTTAAGGTATATAGGTTGTACCTTCTTTTTAAAAAAGGGATCTAAAGATATTGTCTATTTCAATACACACGTGAACTTCTTCTTATTTCATCTTATTTCTTCTTTTTTTCTTCTTTTTTTCTCTTATCGTATTTCAAAAGAAAAACCTATCGGGTTTTAGCGTTCAAAAATCTTTTCTATTTTGATCTAACAATTTTCACCCAAGAGTATTTTCTTATACCTTTTCTATACATGAATTTATATTAATATTATTTAAACAACAAGTATATAGAAATAATAATAATGTTCGTGTAAAGAGAGTGTTTATTAATTAACTATTTAACGAAATGGAACGGTTGTGACAAAATATGATGACAGTTGTTAATGGAGCGTATTACTGACAATGAGTAGAGTTGACACTAAGGTATGAAATGCTATGAAGTAATTACAAATCGTTTCTTGTTCTATAAATTTTATTAGGATATTTATTATATTTAGTAATATTATTTTATTTTCTAAAATTTATAAATTTATAATTGTAATATATATTTTTTTTAATATTATATTATAATAAAATAAATAATATTATAATAATATAATAATTATAATATTAGGTTGTCAAGTATGAAATGGAGCAGAAAATAAATATAATTGAATAGAAATTTGCTCTATTTCATACTTGACAACCTAATATAACAATAATAATATATATTAATTATAATATAATATATTATCTATTATTAGTTAGTAATATATATTATTATTAATATATACTACTATATATATTATTATTATTAATATATATTATTATTAATATATATTACTATATATATATATATTATTATTATTAATATATATATTATTATTATATATATTATTATTAATATATACTACTATATTATATAAATAGTAATATATATTATTATTTAGTAATATAATTTTACTATCTAAAATATAAAAATTTATAATTGTAATTTATTTTTTTTAAATATTGTGTTGTAATATAATATTATAATACGTATATAATATATATAATATAATATTATAATAATAATAATAACAATAATAATAATAATATATTATTAATAATAATATATATATATTATTATTATTATTATATTATAATGTTCATATATTACATGTCCATAATAATCAACTGTTTAAGGCATACATCGTTACCAAATACTCGATTACCAAAAGTATCTCATCTAAAGTACAATATAAAATAAAAGTATATACAGTGTGAACGTATATACACGTTCTTCCTATATGAACACTCATTCTTCGAAGGCGTATATATACGCCCGTCGGAGCGACAGGGTTAATGGTCTAGTATCACATTGAAATATTAGTTCCTATCTATATTTCTGTTCTTGTATAATTTGATTCAGCTCTAACCAATATTAAAATACTATAAAAATAAATCTGTTAAAATATGTAAAAATAAATATTTAAAATTAATTCCATCAGCTTAAAGGTAAAATAAAAATAACTGATTTACATTCTAATATTAATAACAACTAATTTACCAAAAATATCATCCTTAAAATGAAACCACGAATGGATTCCAATCCAAATGTAAAACAAACAAACAAACAAATAAAAACCCAGTGAACACAAAACGTTAATATGACGTACGATTTACGTCATTTTTCAAAAATCGTACGTCATATTAACGTTTTGTGTTCACTAGGAAAATTCATTACATCCATCATCAACTATGAATCCAGTTAATTCAAAGATCCAAACGAAATCAATGTTATAATTCGATGTAGGAACAAATTTATGAAAGAAAAGAAATAAAAAAAAAAGAAAAATAGTCGAGACGATCAAATAAGAGGCTTGAAGTGAATCTAACTGATGGTAACGCGTTCATTGGTTAGAGGGGGAGGTAAGGGAGTTCTATTTGGAGTGATCGACCGATATAATTTATTCGGACAATGAGTGTAGGTCCTTCTCGATCTACTCTTCCGACCCCCAAAGCTTGATATAGATAGAAAGAAATAAAGAGAGAGAAAGAGAGAAAGAGAAAGAGAAAGAGAGAGGGATAGAGCATCAGTGTCATGTACGGTGATGAGCCCTTCAATGACAGCGAGCAACATAATCTGTTCCCATCGGGCAAGTAGACATAATGGCCCGAATCGACGGTATACAACAATGGTAGGGCATTTTACAGGAGCCCGGTTGGAACTTGAAAAAGCCTTACCCCATACCCTTCGACTAAGAACGGAGAAAGAGAGGAAGAGAGAGAGAGAGAGAGAGAAAGAGTAAGAGAGAGAGGAAGGGAAGTAGGATGTTAGGGGGTAGGCGTTAGGGGTGATTCGAGAAAGTGGACCGTTTTTCTCGAGGGTGGTGACAGTATTTGGTGGCAATGGTGGTCGTAAATGGCGTATTCGGTGTGTACCCACCTTCATTCTTCTCTGTGCTAGGTTATCTGAAAAACGCTTAGCATAGCAAGAACCTAAGCGCGAAATCTTTTACTTTATTAAATTCCTCGCACAAAACACTCACGTATATATGCGCCACGTGCAAATATTCATTCCTCCCTTTTCCTATATACAATATTTTTGTCCCTCTTATTAACGATAAGTGTGCATCCAGAGGGTAGAATTTCAATTTCTTTTCATTTGGTTTTTATTTTTTTATTTATTTTTTTTTTTGGTTGTTGCTGTTTACTTTGCTTTCTTATCCAAAAGTCACTGGAACATTTCATATCTTTAATAACAAACTATTAAATTAATTTAATATATATAATAATATTATTATTGTATTGTATTATTATTATATTTTTATTTTGTTAAATATAATGTGCTTAATTATTTTATATCCAAGGTATATAATATCATACACGATTTGCTTTGCTTTCTTATTCAAAAGTCACTGGAACTTGGTATCCTAAATAACAAATCATTGAATTAATTTTATATATATTATATTATTATTATATTATATTATTATTGTATTATATTATTATTATATTTTTATTTTGTTAAATATAATGTGCTTAATTATTTTATATCCAAGGTATATAATATCATACACGATTTGCTTTGCTTTCTTATTCAAAAGTCACTGGAACTTG